>JAMPIV010005371.1:0-98441 GCA_024509875.1 Oreohelix idahoensis
TCAAACCGGAAAATTGGTTATTATTGGGGTATTTAGTGTCATTTTATTTACTAATTTTGTATTTAAATGTCTATTGTCTTTTGCAGTTGCTGGTTTTAATTTATATTGGTATTAGTCATTTTATTTTCAGTTCTGTATTGTATATAGATAATTATTGCCCTTTGCAATTGGTTTTAATTTGTATTTATTCTTTTTGGGTTGGTGTTTTGTTTCCTATACCTCGTTGTCTTTCCCTTGTCCTATGAGTAGTTAATAAGTTTGCTAATTTTTCTGTTTGTTGTTGTTTTTTTAATAATGATTTGTTAGTTTTTGTTGCTTAATTTCTATTTGGTTGAATGTCTTTTCTGAAGTATTATTTTTGTTATTATTATCAATATTGTCACTGTTATTAACCTTATATATCGTCAAATATCACCTGTCATGTCTATATTGTGAATCCAAACCAAACGCCAAATTACTTTTTTTTTCCTTTTTTCCTTGCGTCTGATTATTTGGCTGTGATACCCTGATTAACCAAAACCCATTGAAGGGTTATAAACGGTTATATTGGGGTATATAGGGTGTTATCGTCTTCGCTGGTATCTCGTTCGTAGTCCTGGAGGTGATTGGTCCTGAAAAGGACCACTAGCTGGCTGTTTGGATGCCTCTTTGTCCGTTTGTGGTGCCGTGTCGCGTTCATGGTGTTTTTTATGTCCTGCTTCACTTTCTGGCTTCTTTGGTTTTGTGCGTTTCTACGCTCCTAGTTTCTGAGAGACGTCAGTTACACCAGCTGAAGTCAAACAATTGAAGATGAAACTGCAGATCGAAAACAGAAGCAAGCAGGCCCCCGAAGAAACAACCGACAGTGGAGAAGATGCAACAGGTATGCAGAACATAAAACACATGATTGAAGAAATGAAAAGAATCCAACAGCAAGTAGAAGCAGATGTAAAGAAGCTGACAGAGCTAACAGAAGAAAACACAAAAATACTCAAAAGAATAGAAGCAGAAAGAATAGCCATTGAGGAAATATCATCAAACGGGACGCGAGAAACTAAAACGAACAACCAAATAGTAGAAGAAATCATCGAAGAAAAGCTAGAACAGCTACTACCAACGATAATTGAATTTTTTTTTTTTTTTTATAATGCCCCTTCTGGGGTTCAAAATGAGGTCTATAAGACTTTATTAGGTTTAATGTGTTAAGGTGTATGATCCCGGCCCTGGCTAAGACCCGGCATACTCTAGAAATGATCCCTAAAAGTATGACACTTTGATCTTAGCCAAACGATAATTGAAAAAGCACTGTCACAGATACAAGAGAGCAAGAAGGCAAAAGGAACGCCAAATTACAGTGTGTATATATACATTTGAAGCCGACCGGCAGTCATAGTTGCAATCATGACGTGCTGTAATTTTGTATACGCTTAAACAGTAATTTTAAACGGGACTTTTATTTGCCCGGCTGGAACTAGTTTTTGTAGATTTTAAAAGCTATTCCAAAAGAAAACAAAAATATTTAGAATTCTACTCCGGATGTTCTAATAGCAAACATGCATCATTTCTAGGTTGGTTGTTTCCCTTACTTTAAACAAAAATGTTTCAGCTTGATTTAACTTGTTGTATTTTAGATTGTTGTAATTAAATTGCACTATATTTTATGCTAGAAAGATAGACAAATAAATGCGTGGATGAATGCAGGCATGAATGCATACAGAATACGGCTTTTACTGTTATGAGTGGGTGTCACAGAGAGTTTATTGATCATAAATTGCCTATATCCTCTTCTTTTTCTTCCACCCGTATCCTCTATTTTTGTTATCACTCTTTACCCTTTTCCTGTATTTTTCGCATCCATTCGTTTGCGAAAAATATTTTCTTCCCCATTCTCAACTTTACCGTTTTCTTTCTCATACTGGTAAACGCATTTATGACATAACGTGTCAGAAAGAGAGAGCGTTAAAATGCATTCTATTGCATTAGGTGTCAGTGGACGAGGCTGTGAATATATTCGTCTGGCCAGACATAGGAGCAGACATATGTCTACAGCATTCCCTGCACCAGACGAAATACACTGTGAATATTCGCTTTCGCCAGACCTATAGGCGACAAATTTGTCTGCATTTTCATCTGCCACAACGAGTTGCATCGGCTGAGCGCTTAGGTGAGGCGCGATAGCCGACATTTCCTCGGCGCAGTTTGAGACATTTGTCTGGAAATCCCAGCTGACAAGTCACTTACTGTTGGCCTGGTCAGCGTGAGGTGTGAAAACGCACGAGTGTCAGTTCATGGTAGTCTTCTAGTTGATGTAAGGTGTTTTAGACGGGAAGGGGAGATTATTTCGTTTGGCGAAATAAGTGGGACCCCTTTGTCTGGTAATAGATATAACCAGAATGTTAAACTTTATTTTCATTCTGACTCCTAAAATGTTGCAGTAGACAGATCGCTGTGCTAGATCAAATATCTGTGTTTTGGCGAAGTCTGAGTTTCTTGGCCATTTTGCCGAGTTCTAGACTACCATTAGATTGCAGTATTCTAGTTCATGGTTTAGTCTGTAGTTCTGTGTGTGGAGGAATATATTATAATAATTATCTAATATTTTGTGAAGTGTTTAAAGTGATAATCGCTTATTTCACTAGTTAGATTTGGTGCAGAGTGCTTAATTTATATAGTCTGTATTATTTTCTAGTGACGTGTTTCAGTGGAAAGCAGAATAAATTATAATTTCTAGCTTAAACAACAATGTAGCTATAATGAATTTAAATTTACTGCTAAATAATCAGACGAGAATATTTTTCTAACTAACTTATAAATGCTAGATACCTCATGAGTGTTGACGGAATACGTATGTATTCCTAATTCATGAGGATGGATGATTTTTAAATATAACTTATTGCACGGGAAGTTTTAAATGATAAGTCAAGCTGTACACTTGCATTTTAAAAACGTAAGTTATATTGAGTACATAATATGTAACATATTTCATATGTGTTTTTTCTTTATTCAGTGAATACTGGGGTAACCCAAACTTTGCCGGCGTTTTGTACAGAGACATACCTAATAAATGCTTATACTGGGCCTTTGAGCCAGTGCATATTTCTACACTAACTCTAATGTACATGCTGCCTTGTGGCGAGAAAAATTACAGAAATCTAAAACATTAACTTTCCGACATTATTTGACCAAGTGTGAGGTGAACCAAGATTATCTGTTGAGAGAAGTTGTCCACCGGTCATCTTCCTAATTAAGGGAAACCTCGTGTTCTGACATTGTGTGATCGTTAAGCCTAATTCTTACCTCGTGAGTCAAGTGACACTAACTTTAGTCTGAAATAACTATCGCATGAAACAGACGCTCCGCGGATCCACTTTGATGAAACCAACAAACAAATCTGCAGAGCTGGGATCCGCTTCATTAAACGACAGTAACAGATAAAAAGTGTGTGAGTGTCCCAAAGTTTGCGCCAGACGGCGAACAACAGCACGATTGTAAGTATATCAGGGCCCTGATGAAAGAACCGAGTGAAAGTAGACTGAAGGATGTTCTTTGTTTGAGTCACCCACGTGGTAACTTCCTTTTATGCAAGTTATTGCTAACAATATTTACCCTTAGAATAAAGCAGAGTATCAAGTCTGTCCATACCTTAAAAGGGGGAAACCATAGACTCAATCATATGCATCTGTAACTCCTTGGGGTTATCACTTTTCTCTAACGGGACTGTGAGCTATATATCCAGGGGAGGACCATACAAACGGGTCTATCACTATTGTAGCATTCCTTGATTTTTATGACTATGTGTATGCTTTTGACGTATTTTATATGTTGTGATGTAAGTTTACTATGATAATTAAACTATACCTACATTTATTTCAGTGTGGTGGTCAGTTCGTTCCCATAATATATATATATAATCCTTGTTATAGTTTTCCCACGTCTGTATGTCTAACTGTCGTCACTTGTACGAGCGTGCACGTGAGTGTATAGATATATATTAATATATATATATTTTTATAGACTGTCCGACTCCTCTGGATCTGTTGTAGAAGATAGGCGGAAAGAGAGAGATTCTCGATTTCCGGGACAGCCTCTATAAATTTCTACCATCTCACTCGTGGAAATCTATTTCTATTACTACCTCTCACTGTGACTATCACTTATTCAAATCTATTCAGAAGGGACCAACCCAAGTCTTAATTTCCCTATCAAAAATCTACGACAGAATGGTGGCTCGTTTTTTCGGGAATTGAACTCTAGTTCTGAGTAAATACGTATATCAGCTCGTTTGCAGGATTACTTTCTTTATTCTGATATAGAGTAAGAGTGTGATGTCTTGCGAGTTTTGTACCTTTTAAAAATAATTTATCCCCTAGACATATCGATCAGTTTATGGGCGTGCTGACCACACAATTAATAATTGGTTTTTCCACAGCATTTTTGAGCATATATACATTTGAGTTACAAGTTGATTTGGTCGGAATATATGTTAATTACTAATTTTGTAATACTAAACGCTGGTAAAGTTTGTGAGTGTATAACATTCACAGGGGTTGTGAAGAAGTAGGTGTTTGAGCAAAGCTAAGGAGTGCGTTCAGACAATCACGTCCTGTAAATTGCCTCCCTTACCCTAACTATCTTCGGGGGGTAAACTTGATAGTGGATTAAAAATTAAGGGAATTTTTTTTCTCTTTAAATTTTTGCAATAATTATTTTGCTTCCACTGTAGTAACTTATTTTTCAGTGAGTAATCTTAACTACCATTTATTTGGCGTAGTCGTCTGCATTAGGTGCTTTATTGCCGATTAATAGCAGCGATAGTTAGACACTATATTTTTGGAGGAGGTATCCCAGGTTATAAGTATATCATCTTTTGTTTTGGTGCAGTGGTAGGAACCAGAGTATCCTTTTTCTTCTTACGTCTTTATCGACTTAGTCTCAGCCACTGATTTAATATGGCCGAGAGGGCAAAGCTTAGGCAGATGCTCAGGGACGAAGCGAGACAAGAAGGTTTGGACGGAGACGAAGCGAAAGCTTTTGTCAGGGACGAACTTGAGAGATATGACGCGGAGAAGAAAGAAGAAGAATTAAGGAGGAAAGAAGAAGCAGCGGAGAGGAAAGAAGCGGAAGATCGGCTATTACAGCAGAAAAAGATTGAGGAAGAAATGGAAATCCGCAGGGAGAGACAGCAAGAGAAGGAGAGAGAGGAAAGAGAGAAGGAGAGACAGTATGACGAAAGAGAGAAGGAGAGACAGCATGAGAAGGAGAGGGAAGAGAGACAGCATGACTTGGCTCTTAAAACTCTAGAATTAGAAAGTTGTGGTGCTGCCTCTACCTCCAGCAATGGAGAGTCTTCTCCTCATTCTTCCTTAACTGATCCTTCTAACACTCAATCTCTTCACCTCACCGCTATGTCTTTTGCTCTAGAATCTTTCCCTTGTCCCAATGAGAAGATTGACACGTATCTAGAAAAATTTGAGAAAATTGCAACTCTGTACGGTTTAGAGAGGTCGCGTTGGAATATGAAGCTTTCTCAGGCGCTGAAAAGCAGTGCGTATGATGTTTACGCCAAACTGGAAAGCAGCCAACAAGACAACTATGATGTGTTGAAGAAAGCGCTACTGGAGCGCTTCGAAATGAATGCTCGCAAATTTTTGCAACTGTTTCGCAACAGCAGGAAGGAGAGCTCTGAAACTTGTCAGCAGTTCTCATCTCGTCTAAAGGGATACTTGACTAAGTGCCTAGAGCTCTCGCAGCTCCCCTCTACCCACGAAGGTCTGGAGGAATTTGTTTTAACAGAACAAAAAAAGAACACTTTGTCTGCTGATACCCGGAGATTTTTAGCTGAGCCGGGTGCAGAAAAGCTTGAAGACATCATGGAAAAGTCTGAGCGTTATCAAAATGCGCTGGCTGAACTACCGGCCTCAAAACGTAAACCGACAGAAGAGCATTTTCGAAAAAATAATCTAGACCAATCTTCTCATGCTTCTAATCAGAATAACCATAGAGAAACTGGACCTCGAAACCCCTCTCCTGAAAAATCTAAGTTCTACAAAACCAAGTACCCCAACCACAGTAAACAGTCTGATCAACCCGACCGCCCTACATGGCAGCGCAGCCAGAAAGGACAAGGTGGCAAAGGAAGAACTCCTGAGCACGGGACAGATGATCAGAGTGAGCACACCGAGCCTAAACGCATCGGATGCTTACTAACAGTCTCGCAAGGCGGAATTATTGACAGTGATTCCCAACCTGTTGGGGATACACCCTCAACGCGAGGTACTGTTTTATTGAACGGTTCTCAAACTTCTTGTTTATTTGACACGGGGCTATCCTATGATTGCATTGTTGCCAGAAACCTGGTCAAACCCGGTCAAGAGACAGCAGAGACCGTCGAACTTTGTGGAGTTTCTAAGAGTGATGCACCTACAGCGCTTCCCATCGCACTGGTGGAGATCCACTCTGAGTTTGTCAGAGGCGAGATCAAAGCGGCTGTTATGGATGACCCCATCTACCCTGTCATACTTGGCGGTAGATACGTGTGTATTGGGAAACAGGAAGAGCCGATTGTGGCAGCAGTAACTACAAGAGGGCAAACCAAGAAGGAACGGGAGCCTGCGCCTAATTTGTTACCTATGGAACTTAAAGAAGCGCAACAAAAGGACCCTACTTTGGCACCCTGCTTTAGGAAACTGCCCATGGCTAAGGAACCCAGACAACACGGGGACATTTTTTCTAAGGATGGCGTACTTTATCGCAGAACGGGCAAGCCTGATCAAGGTTACAACCAGCTCCTAGTACCGAAACAGTACAGAAGCCAAATCCTAGAAATGGGGCACTCTCTTTCCTTCAGCGGACATATGGGACAGAACGCCACAAACCAACGGATAACCACTCATTATTGGTGGCCAGGAGTAAACACTGATATTATCAGGTATGTCAAATCCTGTGCCCAGTGCTAACGTGTACCACCCAAGCAACGGACACCCCCAGTCCACATGGGTGAAATGCCAATAATGGGAACACCATTCGAACGGGTTGTGATCGACATTTTAGGACCCCTAGAAAGGACTAAAAGAAGGAACAGGTTTATCCTGACGTTAGTCGATACATGCACCTTATGGGCAGAAACTATCCCGCTAACATGCGCAGATTCCAAGCATGTCGCTGAAGCCCTCATGCAGATTTTCACTCGGTTTAGATTTCCTCAGCAAGTGTTGACGGATAACGGATCCCCATACCGAAACCTGTTGATGAATGAGATCGTGAAGATCTTGAGGGACCAGCACATCTACACTAAGCCTTACACTCTGGCCAGAAATGGGCTAGTAGAACGTGTTAACGGAAACCTCAACATGATGCTAAGTAAACTGGCACAAGTGAAACCTGACGATTGGGATCTTTGTATTCCTGCAGCTTTATTTGGCTACAGAGAATCTCCTCATACGTCCACAGGATTTCCGCCAGCTACGCTTTTATTCGGCAGACCGATTAAGGGCCCGCTTGAAGCCTTACTGTGATCGCTGACAGACCAGAAGGCTGATGAGACAGTTGTCTCAGCAAGTAAATATGTGTCGGAGTTAAAGGAAAGGTTAAAACACGCTCTTTCAAGCGCGCATGGGAGACATTCAAGAGAAAGGAAATTTTGGGAGTAGACTTGAGAAGGAATTGGAGAGAGATGGAGGGGGGAGATGAGAGGGAAGAGCACAGACACCCTGAAGCTACGGATATAGGAAATTTAATTCCATAACGTAGACATGGAGTGATGCCATATCTTAAAGGGGGGACGTTCTGTCACAGAGTGTTTATTGATCATAAATTGCCTATATCCTCTTCTTTTTCTTCCACCCGTATCCTCTATTTTTGTTATCACTCTTTACCCTTTTCCTGTATTTTTCGCATCCATTCGTTTGCGAAAAATATTTTCTTCCCCATTCTCAACTTTACCGTTTTCTTTCTCATACTGGTAAACGCATTTATGACATAACGTGTCAGAGAGAGAGCGTTAAAATGCATTCTATTGCATTAGGTGTCAGTGGACGAGGCTGTGAATATATTCGTCTGGCCAGACATAGGAGCAGACATATGTCTACAGCATTCCCTGCACCAGACGAAATACACTGTGAATATTCGCTTTCGCCAGACCTATAGGCGACAAATTTGTCTGCATTTTCACCTGCCACAACGAGTTGCATCGGCTGAGCGCTTAGGTGAGGCGCGATAGCCGACATCTCCTCGGCGCAGTTTGAGACATTTGTCTGGAAATCCCAGCTGACAAGGCACTTACTGTTGGCCTGGTCAGCGTGAGGTGTGAAAACGCACGAGTGTCAGTTCATGGTAGTCTTCTAGTTGATGTAAGGTGTTTTAGACGGGAAGGGGAGATTATTTCGTTTGGCGAAATAAGTGGGACCCCTTTGTCTGGTAATAGATATAACCAGAATGTTAAACTTTATTTTCATTCTGACTCCTAAAATGTTGCAGTAGACAGATCGCTGTGCTAGATCAAATATCTGTGTTTTGGCGAAGTCTGAGTTTCTTGGCCATTTTGCCGAGTTCTAGACTACTTTTAGATTGCAGTATTCTAGTTCATGGTTTAGTCTGTAGTTCTGTGTGTGGAGGTATATATTATAATAATTATCTAATATTTTGTGAAGTGTTTAAAGTGATAATCGCTTATTTCACTAGTTAGATTTGGTGCAGAGTGCTTAATTTATATAGTCTGTATTATTTTCTAGTGACGTGTTTCAGTGGAAAGCAGAATAAATTATAATTTCTAGCTTAAACAACAATGTAGCTATAAGGAATTTAATTTTACTGCTAAATAATCAGACGAGAATATTTTTCTAACTAACTTATAAATGCTAGATGCCTCATGAGTGTTGACGGAATACATATGTATTCCTAATTCATGAGGATGGATGATTTTTAAATATAACTTATTGCACGGGAAGTTTTAAATGATAAGTCAAGCTGTACGCTTGCATTTTAAAAACGTAAGTTATATTGAGTACATAATATGTAACATATTTCATATGTGTTTTTCTTTATTCAGTGAATACTGGGGTAACCCAAACTTTGCCGGCGTTTTGTACAGAGACATACCTAATAAATGCTTATACTGGGCCTTTGAGCCAGTGCATATTTCTACACTAACTCTAATGTACATGCTGCCTTGTGGCGAGAAAAATTACAGAAATCTAAAACATTAACTTTCCGACATTATTTGACCAAGTGTGAGGTGAACCAAGATTATCTGTTGAGAGAAGTTGTCCACCGGTCATCTTCCTAATTAAGGGAAACCTCGTGTTCTGACATTGTGTGCGCGTTAAGGTAGTAGTATACCCAGAAAAGGTTAAAAAAAAATAAAAATCCAACAATTTTCATTTTCATGTTTAAATCATCGTCAACATGTTCTTGAACTAAAAATAATTCATAGAAGCTTAGAGATACTCTGGTTTGATAGGAATCAGTGTTTTTCTACACACACCCCCTTGAGTGATTTGCATAGCAACCAATGTTTATAGTTGGTTACCATGTGAATAATTACCCAACATGAAGGTGCGTAATTGTAAAACTGCGAAATTATAATTATACTGAGGCAACAGAAAAAAGATATTTATAATTTTTCCACGGGGAATCACTCAATGATTTCTTATGAATTTTTCAAAAGTGTATGTCTAGAAAGCTTTGATCGTAAATTTCAACATTTGTTACATGCATTGTGCATTTTCACCAACATCAACTCTATTTATTGCTAGCTTTATACTTCTTCTTCTTCTTCCATCCTTAGCCACCAACCGGCAAAGCAGTATGTGGCCAGTACGCCTAGTGGCGTCTTAGGGCAACAACAAATTGATCAATCTATCGCTGTTTCCACCACGCCTAGTGGCGTCTTTGTGGAACAAAAACAGACCAAACAATCTATCATTGTTTCCGTAATCAGATTGGTTGGCAAGCAGGTGATCAGCCCACTGTGCAAAGTTTTTACTGGAAGGAGTAAACAGCCCCATGCCCAACCCTCCTTAGTCGCTTTTTACGACATGCGTGGTAGGGTGCAGTGTTACTATTCTTTGCTCCCCTTTCGGGCCCCGGTAACACACGGGTGTAGCTTTATACTGATTCTGTATAATAGTAGTTAGCAGAGCTTCTTTTGTTCACAATGGTAAATAAGACAAAGACTTGGAGGCGTGTACACCAACAAAAAAACGTTGCCTGAAAATGGGACACCTATTGTCGATAGTGCCTGTAGGACCCTTAAGAGTAACAGGTCGCCTGATGCTCCCATGTACTTAACCATTTCTGGTGTTATACCATCATGCCCTGCTGCTTTGCCCATCTTGATTTTCTCCAGTGCTGCCTTCAGTTCTTCCATCTTTATGTCATCTTCATCACCATTGGTTTCCTCTTCTGTGGTAGTGGTTATCATTTCTGATGTTTTACCTTGCTCACCATCAAGGAGTTCTGAGAAATATTCTTTCCATCTTTCCATTACTTCCTTCGGGGCAGTAAGCAATTTGCCTTGCTTGTCCTTTATAAATTTGAGAGGGCATTGTTTTTCCTTCCTCATGTTCTTTAGGGTCTTATAGAACATTTTCTGGTTTTCTTGTGCATCTTTTTCTAGCTTTTCTCCAAATTCTTCCCAGGACTTCTGTTTTGCTGCTAGCACTTTGTTCTTTACTTCTGTTCTGAGTGTCACATATTCTCTATATTTTTCCATTTGTCCTGTTGTGTTTTTAGCTCCTAAGGATTGTTTCCATGCCATTTTCTTCTCTCTTATTTTCTCTTTGACTTCCTCTGTCCACCAAGGTGTCCTCTTTCTCTGGTTCCCAAGTCGGACTTCTCCACATGCTTCTGCAGCAGCTGTCTTTATGATATCCTTGAATTTAATCTAGAGGGTTTCCAAGTCATCAGGTTGTTCTTCTGTGTTGCTCACCAATGCAGCAATAAGCCCCTGATATCTGGTCTTAATTTCTGGTCATAATGTTTTAATGTGTGCTTGTTATGTTAGAGATGGATGGATGAAAAGAAGAATGAATGCATGGTCGGATGGAGGGATCAACCAATGAATGACAGTGTGAGTGGGTATGGACTATGCAAGCATAATATTTGGCTCTGCAGCTCACAGCAATAAGAAAAAAAACTGGACAAAATACAACACCAGGCACTAAGTACAATAGTTGGAGTCTCGAGATCAACATCACTTGAAGCACTAGAGGTAGCACTAGGAATAATACTCCTCAAACTATGAAGAAAAGAACTTAGACTGAACTACATGGGCAAAGTCCTAACAGACAAAAATCATCCACCCCGTGCAATGTTTGTGAAGAATCTCCCTACGATCTGGGATACGTCACTAGATCCCACAAGATTCCCAATAGGATGGAAGTGCATGGAGGAAACTGGAGAACACAATACCATAACAAATGCAATAAAATGCTGTAGTAAGTACACACCAGTGATTCCTCCTTGGGAGCTCAAGAAACCTAACATTGACTCTCATCTTGCAGATATAATAAATAAAAAAGGAGGGGAAAAAAACGACATTAAAATCGTTGCCAGAGAATATATAGAACAGATAACTAAGGGTAGATTGAAAGTATACACTGATGGATCAAAGATAGAAAATGAAGAATTCGGAAAATGAATACACATTCCAGCCTGGAAGATGACGAAACACTTTAGTGTAATTGAAAACGCATCGATATTGACGGCAGAAATGGTGGCAATAGCAAAAGCATTAGAAATAATTACCGACAAGCCCCCAAAAAACTAACAATATTAACTAACTCACTTTCAGCTCTTCAAGTCCTTAGAAATACACATGAATGTAGCCGACCAGACATAGCAGAAGAAATATTGCAACTTAGTACACACCTAAATAATAAGGGCTGCTCAGTATTGTTAGTATGGATACCCTCGCACGTGGGAATAGAAGGAAACGAGGTGGCCGACAAGGAAGCAAAAACAGGAAGAAGCAGTCCAAACCACATAAACTCATTGTTAGACACAACAGTATAATTAAAAATATTATAACAAAGGAATGGACAGAAAACTGGAAACAAAGACAAAAAGGCAGACACGCCTATAAACTGCTAAATGATCCAACACGGACATGTCAGATATCTAGAGAACCAAAAATACCATGCAATAGAAAACTGATTAGACTTCAACTAGGAACAGGCTATTTCATGGTGGAGGAACCCTACTGTGTAACATGTCTGGAGAAAAACACCATAGCACATTATGTGCTAACATGCAAGAAATATGAACAGCACAGAAAACCACTCATGGAATACTTGAGAACACAAAACTCACCATCACCATCACTAGAAACTGTATTAAAAATTGACCTACCAAGGAAGCTGCACAACATAATAAAACTTTATATTACCAAAACAAGAACCAACATATAACAACCAGATCAAATTAGAATGGCAAGGAAAAAACAATATGTCCATACAATATCAGTACAAGAATTAATTTAAAATAAATTTAAAACAAACAAACAAAAAACAACTTAATTCAAAAGCCAGCAGATACATTTAAAAAGATGTCAATAGCAAGAGAGAACAATATAGTATCATGGAAGAAGATACATTACTAACACCATATACAATACCACAACAAACAGCACATAAATTACAGCCTGGAAGAGCCAACAAATAAGAATATCAACAATGCAATGCGCTATATAGAATGATGAACACCATATACCCAAATTATAACCCACATGGGGTTGAACCGGGTATCCCTTGCACAAGACAAACACCAGTTTTCAAGTGTAGGGGTCAAAAACCAAACACATGTGAGTGGGTATACGATGATTGGATGAGGGCAGGAGAAAGGGAAGGGATTGAGAAATGGATGAAGGAAAGAATGAGACAGAAGAAAATAAAAGAATAAGGGGAAAATGAAGAAGGAAGGAGGAGAGGGCGGGAGAAAGGGAGGAAGAAAAGAAGGAATTAAAAGAGGGAGTTAGAAAAGAAAGGACTGTCAGAAAGGAAGGAAAGGAAGATGAGAGGAGGGAAGTAGAAGGGGAGAGATGGAAGGAAGAAAGGAATAAGGCGAGGAAAAAGCGATGGAATAATGAATAGAAGTAAGAGAGATTGAAAGTGATGAAGGAAATGAGGGGGGAAGGAAGAAAGAGTGGTAGAATTGAAGGGAAGAAAGATAGGGAGGAGGGGAGTTAGAAAGAAAGGAGCGAAGATGGAAGGTATAGAAGTAATAAAGAACAGATTGGAAGGATGAGAGGGAAAGAGTTAAGAAGGAAGATAAAGAAGAAGGAAAAATGAAATCAAGGAAAGGAAACATTGAAAAAGACTGCAAGAGACGAAAGAAGGAAGAGAAGGATAAAGGGAGTAAGGAAAAAAAAAGAGGATAGAGGAAGAGGTAACAGATTGAGGGACAAAAGACGGGAGAGGAAGAGAGGGAAGGAATGAAAAAATGTAGGAGAAGGGAAAAATAGAATAAATGAAATAAATGTAAACAAAACATGTAAATGAAAAGAAAAAACAAATGTTATATAAATTATTGTTTCACTTTAGGGTGTCATATTTCAAACAGAATGATGGCAATTTAAAGTATTTTTTAAACAGTTTAAATATCCTGGATATACTACTACTTACTACTTAGTCGTTCCCCTTCTACCGTGAGGTGTAGAGGTGCCTGGATAGACAAATATTTAAAATCAAAGTAAGCGTTTGAAAGGCAAATTCGGACCTTTTGTGGATTTGACTCCTCTTAGTAAATATTGAATAATAGTGCACCGGGGCTGGCAATACTCATCATTATAAAACAATCACAGAAAACCACTGCTGCACATTTGCACGTGATTGCTTGTTGCAAGCTTCCTTGATTGGGACCAGCTGCCGTGATGGCCCCATGTAAGGAGCGCAAAGACCAAATTAATCACGATATTGCATTAACATTGATTAATGAGCTTTCTTAAAACGCATGGCCTTCTTTCAGGACATTTCTCATGCACTTTGTTGTTTTAGCTGTAGGCTACACGGATGGGATAGTATGGCGCTATCTCTTCCAAAACATCTAAACATTTCACGGGTATTGAAGAGGAAACGGATCTTAGTTAGTCAAGGCTCCACGGCTATATTCTTTAATATTTTTGTGTGTGTGTGTGGTTACATAGATTCACACAATTTTACATTTTTGATTTACTCTATTTGGACTGAGTAGAGTGGGGAGATGATACCATATTTTCATATAGGAAATCAGAATTATTATCCAGAATTAACTATACAACGTGTCCCAATTATACCCATCTGTCGTAGATTTTAGATAAGAGAATTAAGACTTGGGTTGGTCCCTTCTGAATAGGTTAGAATGAGTGAGAGTCACAGTGTGAGTTAGTAAAATGAAATAGAATTCCCACAAGTGAGATGATAGACTGTGATATAGAGGCTGTCTCTGAAAGCGGAAAAAAAAACAATTCTTCTCTCTCTCACCTATCATTCTACGACAACTTGTACAGCGTCAGACAGTCTAAAACACACATATATGTAATATATATATATATTTCTATCTACTCACGGGCACGCACATACACGTGACGACAGTTAAACACACAGACGTGGGAAATCTATAACAATGAATATATATATATATTAGAACGAGCTGACCAACGCACTGATTTAGTTCAAGAGAGATTTTATTATTATCATCTAAAAAAAATCTTCTCACAACACCAAAAATTTCATCAAGGAAAAAAAACATATACAAATAGTCATAAAATTCAAGAAATGCTACAACGGATGATAGCCCGTTAGAATCTTACTCTAGGTTTAGCCCACAGCCCCGTTTTAAGAGAACAGATGATGGCCCAAAGAGTTATAGATACATAGGGTTGAGTCTAAGAGGTTTCTTTCTTTCTCGTAAATGTATGAACAGAGTTGGATAATCTGATTTAGCCTAAGAAAAAGAAACTCTAGCATTAGTAACAAATTCTGCAGATTAAAAAGTTAAGACAGCAAATGGGTGACAATAATACAACGGTAAAATAACACTCAGACCTGCGTACACTCTTATTCATTCAGCCATGGCCATGTGCTCACAGTTATACTTACAGCTTTGCTCGCTGCCTCTGGGAACATAATAAATTCTAGGACCTTCACACAGACCCGTAAATGCAGTTCTCGACCAAGAAATCCCCAGTTCCAACAAGACGTACTGAATTTCTCTGTCTCAGGGAACGATTCCTTGGGTGTTCTTATTTTTCGGATGTCTGTTAAGTCACATAAAATTTGTCCAGGCACGAAAGTTAGCAGAGCACAATGTCATTAGCTTTGGTTTCTAGAATTTAAGGAATGTCAGATCGGTGTCTACTTTCAGGAAGGTACTATATTTGGTCACCACAATACTAGTCAAAAAACTCTGTCGGAATGTTAATGTTATTCTTGTAACTATTCTCGCCGCCAGGCAGCATGTACATTTAAATTTGTGGAGCAATATGAACTGGCTCAAAAGCCCAATATATATTTCTAGTCTTTAGAAACCGTTAGTGGGATTCGTATTACTGTCTATCTCTGATGGCATATGCACTGTCAGACCAGTGTTACTTGAAAAAAAAACCCACGTGGTTAAAGATAGGAAATGTCTATGCTTCTCACAAATGTGTCTCATGCTACTAAACGCTGGCCAGTTGGGATCACCCCAATAATCACTGAATGAAGAAAAACAACATATAATATAATATACAGAATATGTACTCGTTATAACTTTACATTTTAAACGGCAAGCCTACAACTTGACTTATTTAGAACTTCCCGTGAAGTAAGTTATATTAAAAATCGATCATCAGGAATTAGGAATATCTGCGTATTCCGTCAATATTCACTGATGTCGCATCTAGCATTTATCAGTTAGTTTAGAAAAAGATACTCGACTGGGTAGTTAGCAGTTAACTAAATTCATTATAGTTACATGTTTGTTAAGCTAGAAATATAATTTATTCTGCTTTCCACTGTATGCGACACTAGAAAATATTACAGACTTATAAATTAGTCGCACTGCACCAAATCTAGCTAGTGAAATAACACTTTAACCACTTCACAAAATACTAGATAATAATATATGATATCTCACCACAGCACTACGGTAACACCACGACTAGGATAATTCACTAGATAGGTAGTTAGAAGCTCGTCACAAATCTGACGAGAACTATGAAATTCACTATACAAGCTTCATTCGCTAGCCCGCGTGTTTCCGTCTACTGAAGATGTTGAAGACTGAAATGAAATCAGATTTCAGCTCCTGGGTGGATATTTGAAAACAGGGGCAAACAATCCCACATTTTCTTAAACTCCGAAATCATCTCCCCTTTTACGTGTAAAACACCGACGTCAGCTTAACGCGGGTCGTAACTGCCATCAGTGACCGAGAGCGCGCGTGAATTGCAACTCTCAGACAGCCGTCTCCAGTGCGGAGCGATTTTTCACGCTAAGCCGGAGCTATTCTGACGACGACTCTGAACTGACACTTATACTACTTCGCACCTCACGCTGACCGGGGCCCACAATGAGCCGTGTCAGCTGGGATTTCCAGACAAATGTCTGAAACTACGACTATAAGGTGTAAATATTCGCACCTACTTAAGCGTTCGGCCGATGCAACTCGTTGTTGACCGGTGAAAAATGCAGACGGATGTCAGCTCTCTCCTAGCATTCTCACGCGTTTACGTCGAGAATCTAACTCAGGAGTGTCGTGTCATCTGAAGGTGCAGACCCAAGTCGGCTCGATGTCTGAGATGGACTGAAACTTAATTGCACTTCTCGTCTGACTGACATCTATGTAATAGAATCACTATTGCGATTCTCCATTTTTGAGAAAAGAAACAGGTAACGTTAAGGAATAGTATGAAAATATATTTCGCAAACGAATGGATGCAAAATATACAGGAAAAGGAAATAAAGAGAGATAACAAAATTAAAGAATTCGGGTGAAAGAATAGGAAGACGCTATAGGCAATTTAATGATCAAAACCTACGTGACACCATCAAGGGATATTTTTTTTCTATAAAAGAAAAAAAAATTTCTAAAAAAAAAAAAAAAAAAAAAAAAAACTTGCATCTATGTGGCATCCAGGGAGTTTCTTATTAGTTTATTTATTGTCCATAACTCACTCGAATCTGTCAAGACTGGATCTATACAACAGTAAACACAACTGTATTTAAAGATATCTTGACCATGGGAACTTGGAATGGGGCGGTTTATAAGGCTAACCTTCTTAGAAATATAAAAATTGATGACTAGATTCATATTTGGATCGGTTTAAACAGTCACACATTATTTACAACCAGTATCTCACTTTAATTACTTACTTACTTACTTACTTAGTCGTTCCCCTTCTACCGTGAGGTGTAGAGGTTTGGAAGAGAGAGCGCCAGACTATTCTATCGGCTGTCTTCCTCCTGGCCTGGTTCCATTCTAGTCCTCGGTCCTTCAAAGATTGTCTAATGTTGTCCTCCCAGCGGACTCTGGGTCGTCCTCGGGGTCTGGATCCTTGGCTCTTTGTTTCCCATGCTTGTCGTGGTAGCCGATCTTCTCCCATTCTGCAGACATGGCCAAACCATCTTAGTTGGGACTGTTCTACTTGGGTCTGTAGGGGGTGGCATTTTAGGCCTTGACGTATCGTCTGGTTGCGTACCATGTATCTTCTTGTTACTTCAACCACCTTCCTCAGATACCTCATTTCTGAGGTTTGGATCTGGCTTTTATGGGTTGTCATTGCCCATGACTCGCATCCATATGTCAGGACTGGGACATAGGTGGAGCGGTATACAGCCATCTTCGTTTTCTTACCAACCTCTCTCTTGCTGAGGAATCCTCGATTTATGGCCTGAAAAAGTCTCACTTTAATTAAGGGAAACTAATAGCCAGGGATCCAGACCTCCAGGACGACCCAAAGTCCGCTGGGAGGACAACATTAGACAATCTCTGAAGGACCGAGGACTAGAATGGAACTAAGCCAGGAGGAAGACAGCTGATAGAATAGTATGGCGCTCTCTCTTACAAACCTCTACACCTCACGGTAGAAGAGGAACGACTAAGTAAGTAAGTATCTTAAGTTAGATTTCTTTGTCAGATATAACTAAATATAATAAAACTTAGAGGCATATACAGCTGTATTTCTATTTTGAACCGAATGACAGTAAATCTATAATTAGCTTATTCTTCTCGTTCAGCGTCACATGACATATGACAAATGTGTGGATCTTTCATTGTTGAATACGTTTTTTACATGAACTATAGTCGCTACTTTTATAAAAATGTACATTTTTAAAAATATACATAGACAGACTGTAGAC
Source organism: Oreohelix idahoensis (assembly GCA_024509875.1). NCBI lineage: Eukaryota > Metazoa > Mollusca > Gastropoda > Stylommatophora > Oreohelicidae > Oreohelix > Oreohelix idahoensis. Next base: position 18,297 of record JAMPIV010005371.1, read on the forward strand.
TATTTTTTGTATAAAACAGATTACGTTTAAGCAAGTGTATTATACATTGCTAATTAAGATTTTATTTTAAATACATGTCAAATTGTTTCTCCCTTTATTGCACTTCGTTTATTGAACTCTATTAACGTAAACTTCGAGAGACCGAATTTAGTTGTCAGCTTTGTTGGAACCAGTCTTACTTTTATTTGTAGAATTCACTATAAACACAAGATGAATCGCTTATTTGGTCGAGGAAAACCAAAAGAACCACCACCAAATCTTAACGACTGTATATCGAACGTAAGTAGACGGAATATGAATGAACACATTTTTTGGGAATAGCCTACATTTAGGCCTAACATTGTAAATACAGTAGGCCCAGGCCTACAAAGCTATGATCTCAGAACTCCTTTATTCATCTTTAAATACGAGCAGTGCCATATAATCCAGTATATTTTCTCTGTACGTTGACCACCTAGGATGTTTATTCCACTCTCTTACGAGCAGGAACAGAATTTCTTGGGTAATCAGTGCCCATTCTCTTATGGGTTGAATCATAGATACGAAAATACACACCAACTTTCGCCCAAATTACTAGAAATGTATCCCAAATAAGTCGCCCAAGTTGGTTTTTTTGTTGGCATTTGCTGTCAATAATTTTTGTTGAAAAAGGTCCAAAAAAAGTAGGGGCTGAAGTGAAGAGTAGTGGGCTATGTGTTTGATACAGCCTTAACAAAGAATTCAGAGATAAAGTAATAAGGGGTTAGGTTTAGGAATCATAAACCTAACCTAGTTTTAATACCCTTTAGCTCCCCAAGGAGCATAGGCCTTCAACAAACGCATGCCAAGTCCTCCTGCCACATGCCATTAGCTCAAGTTCTTTTCATGTTGTCCTCATCATTTTCACTTCTGTATCCAGTTCTATTCTCCATGTATTTTTTGGTCTACCTCTGCCTCTCTTTCCATGGGGATTCTAGAACAAGGACTACCTTATAATGCTATCAACAGGTTTCCTCAATGTGTGTCCTATCTGTGGTGGATTAACACCGGGGAGGTTATTGATGTTATATAAAAGAAAATATATGTGTCTACAGCGTGAGGTCAAGCTATGTAAGACCCTGAGTCTAATAGTTGAAAGTGGTGTTGATGCGTTCTCAGGGGACCTAACGCTACCTCCCTCAGATCTCACGCTGTGCAATATTTTTATATCTATTGTGTGATGTTTGTTATATGGCTACGTGTCTAGGGTAATGCAAATGTAGTGATAAATGCCTGAGAAAAACAAACACACTTTAACTCAATGAAAATTAAATCAACAAGACTGGGGTTAAAGTTATAATATTATCTTACAATTTTAATTTCCTGTACCGCAAATCTTTTGGGACAGGAATGTTTAAAACTTAAAATGAAGTGTGTTTTATGTACAGCATTAAATAAATATGAAGGACATCTTGTCCATAAATGTCACTACTACAATGTTTATAGAATTTTATTCCCTGCTGAAACAATACTGTCTTATGAAGTGTCACTACTTGGAAGGACTGGGTGTCTCATCATTTCACAAAACAGTTTATAGTAGCGTGTGGAGAATACAACGTGATGAATTGACATAAGCCCGCAATCTTATGGCTTATCTTGTGGTTCCTTTGAAGATAGATGACTTGCTCAAAAATACACACTCGTTCACTACCATGTTCTCTGGAGGCAGATAAGACTTTAACATTCAAGCAACCAGCATGGTGCCTCGAATCTCTGCAGCTCCAGGTTATGGCTCACTGGGTAATATATGACTCAACCCTGCAGCAAGAGGAACAGTCCTCCCTAAGTACTCTAGTTATGTATCTCCACCACTAACAATTAAACATCATTAAACATGCATTGTGATCAGATAAAAGAGCTAACCAAAATAGCTACAGTCCCTAATTTTAATTGTGACTGCTTCATACTCAGGGGGTATCTTCTTCTCCCCACATGGTTTCAACGCCCCTGTCACTTTAAACATTCGTTATCTTCAGCTGGGATACACTCTTTTCTTTTTTTCTTTCTAGTGATCTTATTAATTCTTTTCATATGAAATCCTATTTATTTTTACAGTTATTGGAACCTGAGGTATGCCAAAGACTGCCAGTGGCTTCCTGGTCTTACAGTCGTAATATTTTATATATCCATTTTCCAACACAATGTACTTTCATTTGCTTCATAAGTCTACTTAGGCATGCCTGTGCTCCTAGTATGTCGCAAGCTTCCACAAAGGCAAATGTTGCACAACCAAAATTGGTGGGCGCCCTATCTGGGTTGGCCTCTACATATTAATAATAATATACATCAACAAAATTGTTCATCTTACCGCAATCAATGAAATATTTCACAAGTATAAGGTTAACTAGCGATCAATGGCACAAGTTCAGATCGCCGACTCCCAAACCGCAAAGGCAATTGGTCACGAATTGCTCTGTGTCTGCTCTTAACCCTTCTTGGAGGAAATATTTTTTCAAGTAGCACTTATGCTTAGCAAAGCGTTCGTTTATCCCCTCTCTTCCTAGACTAACCTCAACCAATCAAATCAAGTTAAGCCAATTTGACTTTCTTTCAAAAAAAGTGTTTAGAAAATGTAACATCCAAAGATTTTCAAAGTTGAGCGGTTACCACTGTGTATGTCTGTCTGTCTTCAATTTTTATTTTCTACGATATCTCCGTTATTATTGAAGCGATTTTTAAGATTGAAAGTGATTATTAACCGGACAATTGTCCTTTGTCTAGCCAGTATGTTTTCATTTACTTCTTTATTCTAGTTTTCATCTTTGTACTTTTCTTTCTTTATTTTTTCAGAACAACAGACTTTTACTCTACAGCACGATAACATATTATAGGGATTAATATGGTATTCTAATAACCAATATTATCGTTTCTGTCCTTTCCTTTTATTTATTTTTCCATTAGAATGCAATACATTATCTACGTTTGTCTTGCCCCTTTTTCCGCCCTGCCCACATTTGGTTTGCTAGTTTCAGTTTCACAATGCACAAGTTAGGTTAGATTTTTTCCATGTTAATCCCCCCCTTTTCCTCTCTCGCCCGTTCTTAGAAACGAAACAACGCGTTGGCCAGCTGCCAAACTGTCTAATGGTCGTTTTAAATATTAGGACTGGTAATGAAAAAGCCTGTGGTTTTAGGGGTGGGTATCATCGCTTGGCATTAGTTAATTCAAATCTTGGACAAGCGATGGCCTTGGGCAAAAAAATTTCAAACATGTTGTAGTTATTTATAGTTACAACCTGTCTCTAAATAATAGGGCGGGTGTCTATGTGGTTTCTGGGGGATAGGTACCCTCTTCCAACTTATGGTAAAAAAAATCAAGGAGTGTCCAATTCTAAGCTGAAAGTTTGACCTTTGTCCTTAACGATTTTCAAATATACTAGTGGGGTTAAAAGTTGAAAAAGTTGTAAAACTACTTTACTAGATAATCAATTCGCCCGTAGCATTGCTATAATATGTGTGATCTCAATCCAATGTCCGTACAATACTTCCAAATGGACTGTATATAGGGTTCGGTCAACTACCACTGTCACCGGTGCCCTTATAATGCTAAGTTAATAGCCGTATTCTGAAGCGAGCTGCACATTTTCCCAGGTGCTCAAACGCCCGCTCCCCCCTTTTTTCGCGTGATCACTTAGTTTCGGTTTCATTGTTGTCCGATTATCCTCATTGCTATCCTCAATGCTAATTTTTGCCAGTTCCCGGAATACTGCTTCAAATTGAGCCGAGGAGGACTGGTCTTTGTTTATGTTTTTTCTTTCTGCCCTACGCAGAGTTGCCATTTTACATGTATTTTTGGAAGACTGGGTGTGAGAAGGTGCATGCCTATTCACGTTATCTACCTTATTAATTTTTGTTTCCTTGTTATTTTTAGGCCCATGTTCTTCAGAATGCTTGGCTTGCATCTGAGTATTATTTTCTTTCCATCGTGTGGAATGAACCTTGCTGCACTGGTCACAACTTTGTACATACTGGGCAATGTCCCCAGCTACATTTGGCCAGAAATATTTCACAGATGTCCTTTGACGGGTGGTACCCATCTTCTGGTGTCCACCGTCTGGTACAACATGTGCTTGCTTCATAACTTTCTCCCTATAACTCAATGGCAGTACTAACTGTCCATATCCATTAGGTCCTGCTCCAGCCTTCCTGTAAAGCAGTCCATCCTTCAAATAAAATTGTCCTTTTCTAGGGATGTTATGGCTATTTGGCAATTTGCCAAAGCAAGGCTTTAATGATTTATCCTTCGCCTGGGCCTTTTTCATCTGTTTAGGATGAAAATTTAGTGGTGGTTCCTCCTCCTTACTAGGGGTCGACCTGACCTGGAGCGTGGCCATTATCACAGGTTTTATAGGGCTCCCTAGAAAAACATATTTCCTTCCTAACACCAGCGGGTAATTAGGGTCGTCGCACACTGCAGCTCTAATCACTCCTTCCACGTACCTAGTCCTGACATTGATTTTGGCTACGGGAAGTGTCATGGTGGCTGTATCCTTTAGTGCCCCTTGTATTTCCACTTTATCTGTGGTATACTGGTCAGGGTGCACCAGGGTTGCACTCACAACTGAGTCATATTCCAATCCTGAATCGTAAAGGCACATCACCTTTTTGCCATTACACTTTACTTCTTCACAGATGGGGGGATGAGGAAGTTCATGCTGCCCTGTAGACAGTTCCTTCTTTCCCTTGTTTCCCACTGTTATCATGCATGCAGCGTGATATGGAGGAACTTTCCTACCACATTCAATTGTATTATGATTTTGCATCCTACATATTTTACACCATTTTCCTTCTGGTCTGTAGGGTCTCTTTTCATTGAATTGCGGGTTTCTATCTCTAGGGTCAAATCTTGGCCTATCATAGTTTGGTTTACCTCTGTTACCTTGATCTCTATTATTATAATACTCAGCTTGGTCTTGTGGGGTTTTGTTACTTTCTATTTGCTTCTTTTTAATACCAGCTACTTCTTTCTGGGCTGCCTGATACCTCTCAGCAACATTGAGCACCTCACCCAACCTCTCTGCACCTTGTTCCATGAGAAACTTTCTCAGGTCTGGAGCCATGGACTCTCTCAATTGCTCAATCATGATCATTTCCTTTAGATCTTGGGTTTTCCCCAGAGCAGTCCATTTCTCCAAATAGGTTTCCAACCTAGCAGAGAATTAGTGGTAGGTCTCCCCAGACAGTAGCTTTGCATTTCTAAATCTCTTCCTGTAAAATTCCCCATTCTTCTCGTACCTAACTAGAAGAGCCTGTTTTAATATGTCATAGTCTTCCTAATTGTCTCTGCTCAACTTTGAGAACACTTCGTAAGATGTTCCCCTAAGCCCTTGGGATAATTTCAAACTCCATTTTTCCCTCTCTAAACCATAATTTTTAGCTAGTCTTTCAAATCTAGAGAGGAAGGACTCAATGTCATCCTCTTTTTCTACAATTGAAAAAAAAAAAAAAAAAAAAAAAACACACACACACACACTCTTTTTCTACAAAGGGGTCTAAATGGAAGTTCATTGCTAAGTTAGAGGCTCCCTGAGTTGCACTAGCATAAGAGGTAGATGGGCTGTTACCATTCTCTGGAGCATGGCCTTGCAATTCCAATTCTTTTAGCCTTAGTTCATGCTCCCTTTGCAATCGTTTGTCCTCTTTCTCAGCCTCTAAATTCTTTTCTTCTAGTTGTAATCTTTTAATCTCAGCCTCTCTATCAGCCTCTAATTTCCTAACCTCCCTAGCATCTTCTAATTGTAACCTTTTAATTTCAGCCTCCCTATCTGCCTCTAATGTCCTAGCCTCTTTTTCAGCCTCAATTTGTAATCTCTTAAGTTCTTTGTCAGCTTCTAATTGTACTCTCTTCTCTTCAGCGATCTCCTATCTTCCCTCTCAATAAACTTATCACATTCTGAAGTCACATACTGAATCAGAATTTGCCCCTCCATTCCCATTTCCTTTGCAGTCTGCACTGCAGCAGATCTGAATTTGGCCAAGTCTGCCATCTTTTATCTTGCACCAAATTTAATTAATCCAACTGTAATAGCTAACAAATATTTCTAATTAACTATGGGCAATGCCAATTCATTTAATTCTCCACACTGATTAATGTTATAAATTTTATTACAATGGGGGTACCCTGGATCTATGATGTTACAATAAATTTAAATCCCGGACAGGACCCCAATATATGTGGTGGATTAACGCCGGGGAGGTTATTGATGTTATATAAAAGAAAATATATGTGTCTACAGCGTGAGGTCAAGCTATGTAAGACCCTGAGTCTAATAGTTGAAAGTGGTGTTGATGCGTTCTCAGGGGACCTAACGCTACCTCCCTCAGATCTCACGCTGTGCAATATTTTTATATCTATTGTGTGATGTTTGTTATATGGCTACGTGTCTAGGGTAATGCAAATGTAGTGATAAATGCCTGAGAAAAACAAACACACTTTAACTCAATGAAAATTAAATCAACAAGACTGGGGTTAAAGTTATAATATTATCTTACAATTTTAATTTCCTGTACCGCAAATCTTTTGGGACAGGAATGTTTAAAACTTAAAATGAAGTGTGTTTTATGTACAGCATTAAATAAATATGAAGGACATCTTGTCCATAAATGTCACTACTACAATGTTTATAGAATTTTATTCCCTGCTGAAACAATACTGTCTTATGAAGTGTCACTACTTGGAAGGACTGGGTGTCTCATCATTTCACAAAACAGTTTATAGTAGCGTGTGGAGAATACAACGTGATGAATTGACATAAGCCCGCAATCTTATGGCTTATCTTGTGGTTCCTTTGAAGATAGATGACTTACTCGAAAATACACACTCGTTCACTACCGTGTTCTCTGGAGGCAGATAAGACTTAACATTCAAGCAACCAGCATGGTGCCTCGAATCTCTGCAGCTCCAGGTTATGGCTCACTGGGTAATATATGACTCAACCCTGCAACAAGAGGAACAGTCCTCCCTAAGTACTCTAGTTATGTATCTCCACCACTAACAATTAAACATCATTAAACATGCGTTGTGATCAGATAAAAGAGCTAACCAAAATAGCTTGCTCTGCGTCTGCTCTTAACCCTTCTTGGAGGAAATATTTTTTCAAGTGGCACTTATGCTTAGCAAAGCGTTCGTTTATCCCCTCTCTTCCTAGACTAACCTCAACCAATCAAATCAAGTTAAGCCAATTTGACTTTCTTTCAAAAAAAGGGTTTAGAAAATGTAACATCCAAAGATTTTCAAAGTTGAGCGGTTACCACTGTGTATGTCTGTCTGTCTTCAATTTTTATTTTCTACGATATCTCCGTTATTATTGAAGTGATTTTAAAGATTGAAAGTGATTATTAACCGGACAATTGCCCTTTACCTAGCCAGTATGTTTTCATTTACTTCTTTATCCTAGTTTTCATCTTTGTACTTTTCTTTCTTTATTAATTCAGAACAACAGACTTTTACTCTACAGCACGATAACATATTATAGGGATTAATATGGTATTCTAATAACCAATATTATCGTTTCTGTCCTTTCCTTTTATTTATTTTTCCATTAGAATGCAGTACATTATCTACGTTTGTCTTGCCCCTTTTTCCGAGCTGCCCACATTTGGTTTGCTAGTTTCAGTTTCACAATGCACAAGTTAGGTTAGATTTTTTCCATGTTAATCCCCCCCTTTTCCTCTCTCGCCCGTTCTTAGAAACGAAACAATGCGTTGGCCAGCTGCCAAACTGTCTAATGGTCGTTTTAAATATTAGGACGGGTAACGAAAAAGCCTGTGGTTTTAGGGGTGGGTATCATCGCTTGGCATTAGTTAATTCAAATCTTGGACAAGCGATGGCCTTGGGCAAAAAAATTTCAAACATGTTGTAGTTATTTATAGTTACAACCTGTCTCTAAATAATAGGGCTGGTGTCAATGCGGTTTCTGGGGGATAGGTACCCTCTTCCAACTTATGGTAAAAAAAAATCAAGGAGTGTCCAATTCTAAGCTGAAAGTTTGACCTTTGTCCTTAACGATTTTCAAATATACTAGTGGGGTTAAAAGTTGTAAAACTACTTTACTAGATTTCGAATTGAGTGGGAGGGGTAATACGGAGTGATCCCATCACACTATCCATCGCCAGCGTCTTCTTCTCACCTCTTGTTCCACTGGCACTTGTCTGGTTCTTGTCATCAATTCCACATTTGTGACTTTGTCATACCATTTTAATCCTTCTATTTTATGCAAGCACCCGTTTATGAAAGTCTGTAGCTTTTTGGTTGTTGTTTTTGTTGTTCTCCATGTTTCAGAGCCATACAATAGGACTGACGACATTTGATTTGAAGATTCTTATTTTCGTATTACTTAGCCTATACCTTAACCTTAATCCTAACCCTAATGAGGTTGGCGACTTCCTATGATGGCATCACAAAACACATCTGACTGTTATTCATTTCAGCCCATAGTAGGAATTATCATTCAATTATAAAAACAAACAGTTGAAATGAAAACAGTGGTACGTGTTCTTCGATGTCATCTAAATAATTTGCCTACGTCATTAGGGTTAAGTATAGGATTTCTAACCCTTACCCCATATTACTACATCCTGAATAATTGTTTGAGGCCGTATCAAACCTGTGGCTCACTGTTCTTCATTTCATTAAAAAATAACTGCAGGCTTACCTGTTTTACTTTTTTTAAAAACTTTATTAGGATTAAGGTTAGCATTAGTGACTATGTTTCTGTATCTACATTGTAAGCCTAAATCTTACCTTAAATATTTAAGATAAGCCACAAATATATCCTGGTTTTCAGTGACGATAATGAGAATATATACAGGAAACGATAAGATTACACTTGAAGAAACACCCTTTCCTAATGCGGAATTATGCACATATCTTGGCATCAGTATACATAAAGTTGGAGGAACTGGCAGTGATATTAAAATAAGAATGCAAAAGTCAAGAAGAGCTTTCGTTGCATTAGGAATTATATGGAGATCAGAAGAAATCAAGTCAAACACAGGAGTAGGAATCTTCAATCTTAAATGTCAAGTTAGTTCTACTGTATGGCTTTGAAACATGGAGAACAACAAAAACAATTAAGAAGTTACAGACATTCATGATTGAGGAGGGTAAAGGATCCCTGTTTCACGCCTATTGAGGCATATTGGGAATATGGTGTTAGGCCCATGTTTTCGTGACCATTGGCACACTAGGGGTGGTGTGGTCAGCATCACGCCGGCCGTCTTAACCTTCCCAGAGTTGCTCTGGTACCCAATTCATGAGGTTGGGTCGACCCCGGAGCCATTTCTGTTCTAAAAAAAATCCCACCTCAACCGGGGATCGAACCATGGACCACTGAGCAAGGAAGCCAGTACACTAACCACTGTGCTGCATGGCTCTTCATGATTGAGTACTTGCATAGAAAACATTCTTCTATAACCCCACATCTCTGTCACCTCCAGGGATCTTTGTGTTTACATATTTGTTTTTGAGAAAATATCAGTCAAGCAGATGCCCCATGTAGTTCCTGGAAAGGTGGGGGGGGGGGGGGGGTCTCGAAGGAGACACAGAAAGTATAGAACTACTGCTACCTCACGTATGTCGTACGAGGTGACTATAGTGAGTATGTGCATGAGACTGGCAACCTCATCATATAAAACAAATTACTACAGAAACCACTGCTACAAGAGTGTATGTGAATGCTTTAACTCTTTCTATCCCACGAGCTAAGGGATGCGCCTGGATAGATACATTATGTCCCCAATAGCCACCTAGTGCGCCCGTTTGGTTAGTCGTATTTCCTCATGGCTGCATTTTACTCGGTCTAACAGAAAAGTAACTATTGCATTCAAGACTTACAACAATTCAAAATATTCTTCTGCAGATTCATCAACCCCTGATTGATATGAAAAAATAAAAATGACGTATAATTTCGTGCCTAAACAAAACTCGAAAACCTTTTGCCCTGGGACAGAAAGAGTTAATTAATGCAGGCTTCCTGCAAGGGGACCAGCTGCAGTGATGGCTCCATATTTCAAATGGAGCAAAAGGGAAAATAAAGAAGAAGAATCAATCAGTCAACTAATGTAATCAGTCAGTCAACTAATGTAATCAGTCAGTCAACTAATGTAATCAGTCAGTCAACTAATGTAATCAGTTAGTCAACTAATGTAATCAGTTAGTCAACTAATGTAATCAGTTAGTCAACTAATGTAATCAACTAATGTAATCAGTTAGTCAACTAATGTAATCAGTTAGTCAACTAATGTTATCAGTTAGTCAGTGCATTTCAGCTCTTCATAGAGCGTGGGGGGAGGCAACAAAAACATGCTACCCCCTCCTGCCCTGTGCCATCCATTCTAGGTCTTTCCATGTTTATCTTTATCCCTTTCATATCTGTCTCCAAGTTTCTTCTATCTTTCTTTGTTTTTTTTTGGGTCTCCCTCAGTTTCTGTTACCTTGAGGAGTCCAGAACAGTTACTTCCTTGTAATGCTGTCCGCTGGTTTTCCTAATGTATGGCTTATCTAATATCAGCATCAGTTCTTCACCTCCTTTTCCACTGATGTTGGTCTATTTCTTTCTGTCAGTTTCACATTGGTGGTCTTGTCATACCGCTTCAGTTCTGATCTGAACAAGTATCACTTTGTGAAAGTTTGTATCTTTCTGGTTCTCATTTTTGTTGTTCTCCATTTTTTGTCAATATAAGCTTGAGTAATTCTTTTTCCAGATATTCTTAATTATTTGTTTCGTTTGTGCTATTATATTATTCTTTTTAAATAATAGTTTTGCCTAATTTAGGACACAAAAAAGTTGACGAGATTGAGCTGTGAATTCAATTTTTATAAGAGATGAGGAAAAACAGAAGTAAAATTGTATTTATTATCATCCGCCAGACAGACGGCACATAAAGCTAACTTTTTAAAAATGCATACATTTTGTATTTCACAGATTGACAGCAGGGGAGAGTCAATAGACAAAAAAATTGACCGTTTAGAAGGAGAGCTGAAAAAATACAAGGATCAGATGAAGAAAATGAGAGAAGGACCAGCCAAGGTAGGTCATTTTAGAGAGTTATTTTTTTTCGTTGTAAAGAGAATGCTGAATGACTTGACCTGTACAGAAGCATGTTGGTGTTGTGACTGAGACCTAGTTACTGTCGAAGATGTGTGTGAGTAGATACAGATAAAACAGAAATGCTGCGGATTATTGTGACACTGTATGCTATTTAGACAATAGAAATAAATAGTGCTTATTACTGTGTTTAGTTATCCATAACTTAAATCAGATAATGCTATTCTTTGTTGTTCAGCTTTCTTGAAGATCTACTAGACACAAGTATTTTGGCCTTTGTGTGTTGTTTGATTTATATTTGCCTATTGGAAAGATGGCAGATGTGATGCAGAAATCGAGGAGAGAATAGGAATGGCCAAAGCTACATTCAACAACATGAGGCAAATAATATCTAAACAATTAACTCAAGAAGGGAACAAGACAAGACAACCACTCACAGCAACAACTCTCCAAACAGCCAAATCACTCAGATGAACTACAAATAAAGAACATTGGCTGAACATATGGGCCATGGGAAACAATGGGAGAGAGGGTTGCAGATATGTGGCTGGTCATGATCCTAATGACAACATCAGCCATCTCACAAGGAGGGATCAGAGAACAATTTTTCGGTTCAGAACACAATATATACCACTCAACAGTCACTTGAACAGAATCCAACCACAACACTCTCCAGAGTGCCAGCTATGTAACTACCCCTATGAAACTATTGACCATCACCTCTTTGAGTGCCCAGCACACGATGATGTTAGGAAAATGCTCCTTCCTCCCAGGTCAGATAAGTGGAACACTTGTACGAGAGAAAGTGTCTTAGATGAGATGTCATGCTGTCAAAAATAAGCACAGATGGGACTCACAGAATGAGAACTCATATCAACTAAAGTAAAAAACTGCCAAAAGTAAATTAAGATGAATGTTATCAAGAGTCATATGCCAAATAAAGACAAATGAATCAATGAAAATAATTTTACATTAGGTTTAAAAATATCATGGATAAAAAGAAATGTAAACACGTTACGCTCTTGATGGATGACCTAAATGTAAAGACAGGAATATTTGATATCCATATTAACTAGCCTCAAGCTGACCACTGCTATGTTTTGAACATATTCGAGTTGACCTCTGAGAGTGTACGAAGAAGATATCTATATTGATTTTATGTACTGACTTATGTGGAAATATGCTTCCTCCTATTGTAAGGTGATCTGAAGCACAGAAGTTTGTGTGAATAGTTCTTCATTTTCACTCAATATGTAAATACTGTTCATATTTTTCCCATGATCTCTTTAAGACTGCTATTGTCATTTCTTTACTTAGCATGTTCATCCTTAATTGCTGAGACTAACACTAGTTTTTCTGTGTTAATTTTCTTCTAGTCTGTTTCCCTTTATTTTGTTTGGCACCTGTCTGATGATGTCAGTGTTCTACTTCCAATTTCTGCTGCCACTTATGCAGTTTTTCCTTGTTCGTTCAGCATTTGGATATTCTTGTCGTCCAGTCTGGAGATTTTTCTAGGGTACGGGAAATGAGTGAGCTATTCAGATTCCTTTTGGGAAGAGATATGGCAGAGGACACACTTTTTAAGCAACAATTTTGTATCTATGTTCTTTATTTAACTGTTGTGTTCTTATGTATGTAGTTTAATTACTGTATTTTTTTCTACAGAATCAGGTGAAACAGAAGGCAATGAGAGAGTACTGAAACAAAAGCGCATGTAAGTTGTTACTCTTTCATTTTTTCTTAATGACTACACAGTTTTGAAAAAAAAAAACTTTTCTGTGTTGTGTGATGCAGAAAAAAAAAGAAAAAGGAAAAAATGCATCTTAGAAAATAAAAATTTACAGTAGCAAAAAAAGACATAATGTTATTGAAAAACTAACTTTCCCACTACTATGGTTTTGGCCATGTCTGCTGAATGGAAGACAATCTGCTACCAGGACAAGTATGGGAAACTAAGAGCCAGGGATCCAGACCTCCAGGATGACCCAGAGTCCGCTGGGAGGACAACATTTAGACAATCTCTGAAGTATCGAAGACTAGATTGAAACAGGGCCAGAAGGAAGACAGCCTATAGGATAGTATGGTGCTCCCTCCTCCAAACCTCTACACCTCGCAGTAGAAGAGGGATGACTAAGTAAGTAAGTAAGAAAACTACCTTTCAGAAGCAGGCATCAAGGCTGAACTGAGCACCAGCTTTCATCAAAACATAAAAGTCAGTTCAGAAATCAATGTAAATGTGGAATATCTGAAATGGTACCATGTGGTTTTTTTGTTTTTTGTTTATAAAGTTTTGGTGAGGTGTGTCCCATTCAACCCTAGTCAGTTAAATTAGGGCACATGTCCAAATATAAAATACCTTTATGTCTGATAATTATTCTGAGGAATAGAAGTAAAGCATTGGAGATATTATTGAGAGCATTGGACACACATGGCTGATGAACTTTAACACCACATTGAAACTTGTATCAAATCTACATCAGAAACTACATGGGTTGACAGGACTATTATCTCAGACAGTTTCACAGTGCATGAAAAATTGCAGAAGCCATGAAGAAGGCCATAAAGCATTGATTGGGACACATGGTATGCCTGTGGTATTTTTTTTCCCTTAGAGTCATTGTTTTTATTAGCTGACATGTTTTAAACAATTCTTTTTCAACAATATTTTAATTGATAATGTTCTCATCCGTGACATTCAAAAATTTCTTTTGTGGCTTCAGTTTCAAATGCAGTGATTGACACAAGTTGATTTTCTTACAGGAAAGTCATGCAGACAAAAAATTTAAGGATTTGTGTTTTGTGTAATGTTTAATTTTTTTCTGTGTTTGTTTGTGACAGGTATGAAAACCAGAGAGACCAGCTAGGTCAACAGTCTTTCAATTTAGAGCAACAGAACTTTGCAATACAAAGTTTGAAAGATACCAAGACAACGGTGAGCATTGGCTTCCTTTATGAATACACACAGAAATAAACAAATAGGGAAACCCGAGGCCTGTCAACAATAAATAATTAATGAAAATCGGTATGTGGCAGGTACTTATGAGAAATAAAGAAGTTGAAATACTAGGCAACAGAAAAGTTGCAGAAGTGATCAGCTCACTGGGAAATTGCTGTGGGAGTGAATCTTGAAAGAACACAAAATGAACTTAGCACTTTCTTAAGAGTACCTGCCGCATACCCATTTTCATTTATTATTCATTTATTTGCATCCTAGAACATTTTTTTTGTCTTGAACTCTTCCATCACACCTATCTTTTTGGCATTGCTTAGTATGGACTAGGCTTCTTCTTCGTACACTCTCAGACGTCTACTTGAATGTTTTCAAAGAAAGCAGTAGTCAGCTTGAGGCTGTTTGCATCTCCATAGAGATTTTCCATGAATGCTACTGGTGTCGACCATATGCGTTTTCTCTGTTCCACATATGTTGGGCATCTGTGAATCAGATGTTCAGCAGTCAATTTATCAGTGCCACAGTTACACTCATCAGTAGTTCCTATCTTTAGCTTGTTGAATAGATGGTATCCAAATCTGACTAGGCTTTTTAAAACACGTTTTATTTGTTTTCTTTAACTGGAAATCTTTTCATCTATGGCTTTTGGAATTTAAATACAATTTCAAATTAAAACTTATTTGAAGAAAATGATTTGCGAAACTACATTTGCAGCTTATAATTTATAAATTTTTTCAGTCATATAAAGAGACGTAATAGTCTGGAAAAATTAGTAATGGAAGGCATGGTGCCTGGAAAAAGGGTAAGGGGACGACCTAGACGACGGTGGATCCAGGACATCACAGAGAGTCTGAACTTGTCTTTGGATGATGCAGGTCAACTTGCCCAGAATCGTGATGCGTTCAGAGCAGCTGTAATGGAGACAACGTCCTGGAAAGAATACGTCACATGAGGAATTTATGAATGCCCTGTGTGGTTCCTGCGTGTCTCTGTGAAGACAGAAACAGCAAAGGACTACTGCTGTGTCTGGTATGTTGTAAAAGGCAACTGTTATGAGATTGTGCATGGGGCTGGCAACATCATCATGTAAGACAAGGGATCCCGTTACACGCCCATTGTGGCATAATGGGAATATGGTGTTAGGCCCATATTTTCGTGACCATCGGCACACTAGGGGTGATGTGGTCAGTATCACGCCGGCCGCCTTAACCTTCCCAGAAGTTGCTGTGGTACCCCAATTCATGAGGCTGGGTCGACCCCAGAGCCGTTTGCGGTCTAAAAAATCTCACCTTAACTGGGGATCGAACCATGGACTAACCACTGCGCTATCGCGGCTCATGTAAGACAAATTGCAACATAAACTATTGCTGCAGGAGCACATGAATGTAGTGGTGCAGGCTGCCTGAAAGGGAGCCTGCTGCAGTGGTGGCTCCACAGGGAGTGAAATGAGAAATTAATGAATGAATTTCTGAACATATTCACAGTCTAGAGCATGGTAGCCAAAGCTACAGCTAGTCCTCTTGCAGGAAGCCTGCACCAAAGGATTTCATATATTTTTGCTGTGGCTGTGGAATTTATGTAGTGGGAGGCACAGTAACACAGTGGTCAGTGCACTGGCTTCCTAGCTTGGTGGTCCATGATTTGATCCCCAGTTAAGGTGGGATTTTTTAGACCTCAAACGGCTCCGGGGACGACCCAGCCTCATGAATTGGGTACCAGATCAACTCTGGGAAGGTTAAGGCGGTGGGCGGGATTCTGACCACATCACCCCTAGTGTTCTGATGGTCAAGAAAATATGGGCCTAACACCATATTTCCAATATGCCTCAATGGGCGTGTAACGGGATCCTTGACCTTTTATGTAGCAATATGTTGTATATGACAGGGTTGCCAGCCTCTTGGATAACCTCACATCTGTCACCTCATGCACCATGCATGAATGATTCACTGCATACCCTTAGTTGAAAAGCTCTGAATTATGAAATTGTGTACATCAGAATTCATGAAATTGTGTACATCAGAATTCCTGAATTCATTTCACCTTTGAGCTTACATGAATCATGGAGCCATCATGGCAGCTGGTTCACTTGCAGGAAGCCTGCCAAAGCATTTTTTGTGTGGGCAGTGGTTTCTGTTGCATGTTGTTTTAAATGATGAGGTTGCTATCACATTGGTTTAAAGTAGCAGCAGAACTGATGCTTCAAACGTAAGAGTTTAATCAGGCACAATTAACTATTAATTTGATGTTGATGGATAACAGATAAGTGAGTTAAATATTCAATCTTATGTCTAGACAGCTGTGGCTGCACCTGATGCTGTACTGACCAGTTTCATGAATGTGTTTATTCTGACTTTGCAAGCCACACACGTCATCTCATCTCATTTTTCACTTCTTAAAAAGTATGAACCCACCAATGGAGCTGGTGCCATAGCAACAAAGCACTTCTTGTTTTCTTTCAGTGGTGCTTTATGTAGTGAGGGGTTTTACACGATGAGGGTGGTTTTTATTTGTGTGTGACATGTTTTAGGGGAGGAGCGGCAGTGTATTTTAATTCAAAATATAACAAAAAATGAAAATTGGGGTTAGTCTATGTTCTGATAATTTATATTCTCCTGAATCTAAATGTGTCAAAATTATTTGCCGTAAGACATTTTAAATCGAAGTATTTTGATTTTGCAAATTGTATTTCCTTAAGAAATTGTGATTTTCCTATGAAGAAAATCTTGAATATCTCAGAACTTTATTTTACGTTACTATATTTCTTATAACGTGTTTATTTCTTAGTTAATTAACATGAGATTTTGCATAGATACTTTCCATTAGGTAAATAAACTTTTATCAGATCCCATTTCTGATATTTTGTCAAAATTTTGATTTATTGCAAATAACGTTGCAAATTTGGAAAAATGTGTTACTGTTATTTGAATCTACTATAAAGGTATTAAAAATCTAATGTGATGAAAGTTTAAAATACAACGAAAAGCATTCATGTCACCTTTGGTGCTCATGTGTCAACAAATAAAAAAGCCTTAATGAATTGAAGTATATAATTAAAATTCGATATGGCCACCATTTCCGTGACAACCAATAGCATAATACCAACAAATGCATGGTATGCACGACTATTAATGTTTTAAGTTAACCCCATGCATTCATATTGAAGTCCTGCAGTCATGTATGAAAATAGCATTTCACTGTAGCTCCTGCCCTTACTGGACAAGTAGCTCAATTCTTACTTTGTCTCTTCACAAACTATGTTGTTGTTGTTGTTATTGATCCAGCGGCACTTGGGCTCTCGCCCTTCAGCCCAATGCCATGTAGTGATATTTGTATGTTTTCGCAAGTTGTTGTGTTTCTCCGTACAAGGTGTTCCACTTATCTGGCCTGGGAGGAAGGAGCATTTTCTTAACATCATCGAGTGCTGTGCACTCAAAGAGGTGGTGGTCAACAGTTTCGTCGGGGTAGTTACACAGCTGGCACTGTGGAGAGTGTTGTGGTTGGATTCTGTTCAAGTGACTGTTGAGTGGTACATGTGATCTGAGCCGAAAAATGGTGCTCTGATCCCTCCTTGTAAGATGGCTTCATAAACGACATGAAGCAGCATGTCTTATACGTTAGTAGTAATTGTTTCTTTAATGTATGATGTGTTAATAAATTATGTTAAGATTGCTAATTTATTTCACACAGTTTAGTTAACATTTTTTTGGTTTCTCTCCTAGGTGGATGCCATGAAAATTGGTGTGAAGGACTTCAGAAAAGCATATCAGCATGTTAATATAGACCAGATAGAGGTTAGTAGATGTAGGTTAATCTTTACTGTAAGTAATGTACAACAGCATTTAAAATGGTTTAAAGATGAGTAACAACATCTGTAGAAGTTTAATAGATGAGTAACAACCTCTGTAGTAGTTTATAGATGAGTAACAACCTCTGTAGTAGTTTATAGATGAGTAACAACATATGTAGTAGTTTATAGATGAGTAACAACCTCTGTAGTAGTTTATAGATGAGTAACAACCTCTGTAGTAGTTTATAGATGAGTAACAACATATGTAGTAGTTTATAGATGAGTAACAACATCTGTAGTAGTTTATAGATGAGTAACAACATCTGTAGTAGTTTATAGATGAGTAACAACCTCTGTAGTAATTTATAGATGAGTAACAACCTCTGTACTTGTTAATAGATGAGTAACAACCTCTATAGTAGTTTATAGATAAGTAGCAACATCTCTAGTAGTTTATAGATGAGTAACAACATTTGCAATGGTTTATAGATGAGTAACATCTTTAATGGTTTATAGATGAGTAACATCTTTAATGTTTTATAGATGAGTAACATCTTTAATGTTTTATAGATGATAAGATCATCTGTAATGGTTTATAGATGTGTAACAACATTTGTAATGGTTTATAGATGAGTAACAACATTTGTAATGGTTTATGGATGAGTAACAGCTTCTGAAATGATGTATAGATGTGTAGCAACACTTCTGATAATTTATAAATTAACACATTGCCATCTGTCATAGTAAGTTAAGTATCTATGAACTATAACAGTTATTTTTGACATTCATGTAAGCATGATGTTTAACCTTGGTTAAAAATCATTAAACATCATCGGCACCTTTCAGCTCCTGAATGAGCACAGGTCCTTAACAAAATTAGGCTAAGCCCTCCTGTACTGTGCCATTCATTCATAATCTTTCCATATTTTTACTGTTTTCATTTTATGACTGTTCCCAGCACTCTTCTCCATGCATTTTTTGGGCTATCATTATTTCTCTTACCCTGGGGATTACTTTCATCTTACACCTCTTGCATCTTATACCTCTTGCATCTTACATCTCTTGCATCTTACACCTCTTGCATCTTATACCTCTTGCATCTTATACCTCTTGCATCTTATACCTCTTGCATCTTATACCTCTTGCATCTTATACCTCTTGCATCTTATACCTCTTGCATCTTACACCTCTTGCATCTTATACCTCTTTACCACACTGACCTTCATCTGTCTTAGATGGTCCAGTTTTTGGTTTTTTTCCTCGTACGCCCGCTATTACTCGAGGCGAAATCTCAGGTTAATATGTCTAACCTGAGACTGATTTTACGTGAGTATCCCTTTTTTCCCTGTACAATGACAGGTGTCCTCTTGCCATTCAGGCAGATTCCTGCCGATTTCGGAGGTACCCATTAGAGCTGGGTCGGCTCAGGAGCCGTTCAGGTTATTCCAGTCCCTGGTCGACGACACTTTCAAATGTCCTCGCCAGGGCTCGAATTATTCCAGTCCCAAGTCCTGGTCAACGACACTCCTTCAAATGTACTCGCCAGGGCACGAACCTGGATCACCCAATCGCCAGCGCAGTGTAGTGACCATTACACCAGCGCAGCTCCCGATGGTCCAGTTGAATTATTTCCTTTAATTGATTTGGCTTAAGGTTTCTGCTAGCCAACCCCATGCCCAACCTTCCTTAGTTGCCTTTTACTACATGCTTTGCAGGTTACAATGTCCAGTCCCCTAGGAACATTGGCCTGCAACAAATTCATACTAAGTCATCCTAACCTCTGCCATTTGCTCTAAGGTGGCTTTGTGAAATTCCATTAATCAGGGCAGTTATTGTTGGGACACAGTCCAATGGTTTGGAAGGTCCAAAATGGATTGCTGCAACATGAATGGAGAACTTACATAGAGGCCTCAAACCTTCAGGAATTGATGTGGATCTACTGGCCTGGTCTTGCAGGAAAGACACGGCAGTGAGAGAGCTGACAGACCAGCTTTGAGAGCAATCATAATGGGGACAATGTATTTGGATAAGCAAGAGATAATTAGGACACTTAACAATCACCTGTTAGAGAATGGCATCTCAGATGATTAATCAACAAGTCTTAGACTGTTGATATTGAGCATCAAATGTAAAACTTGCAGTGATGGACATTTGAGAGGATGGATCAGGCATTATACAACTAGTGTGCTATAAGAATAATCAGCATTCATACCCTTCATCATTTATTGAGGGAACCAGAGCACCTGTGGGTTTGCCCGGAAGGCAGTGATGTCAGTTCTGAACGACAATAACTACGTTATTCTATCTATCTGTAGTTCACAGGTTTTTTCTTTTTTTTTCTTTTTAATTATAGAATATGCAGGATGATTTGGAAGACCTGATGGAACAGAGCAATGAAGTTCAAGAAGTCATGGGGCGGAGCTATGGCATGCCAGAGCTGGATGATGATGAACTGGAGGCTGAGCTTGATGCCCTTGGTGATGAGCTGCAGTTAGATGAGGATAGCTCATACCTCGATGATGCTACCACTGCACCATCTATACCAACTAGTGAACCTGGAACTGAGAGTATACGGGTAAGTACAGAAATAATGCTGAATATGTTGGATCATAATCTGACTGTAAAAACTATGTTTTCAACACTTTGGCCACTAGGGATATTTTTCCTTAATTTGGTATCTGCATGTGCTAGGAATGCATATATACAGTGTACTTAAGTGGAACTCGCTTAAATCAAATTTTGCTTTAGTAGAAGCATTTCTGAAGGTCCTGGCCAGATGTCATCTTTGGCTTTGTTAAAAAACTCCAGTTAAGTCAAATTCTGATAACTAGAATTTTCGGATAAATCAAATAATTTTTCTGTCCGGGCTCAAATTTGGACTTGTACAAGTAGAAGTTCTGCCTTCATCGCCTGAGTTATAGTGTTACATGGTGTCACGAAGTGGATTTAAGTTTAGAGTGTGTCTGAGTGTATAGACAAGACCCTAAAATGAGAAAGACTGAGAAGATAGATTTAGATGAGAAATGATAGTGAATGTGGACAGATGAGACTTGGCTTCGAGGGGTGAGAACCGAGATTGACTCTCCCTCGCCACTTGTGACATATTTGATAGCTATAGACTCACTACCTCTGATACCCTTAAAGGAGATAAGGTTTAACTAACG
Source organism: Oreohelix idahoensis (assembly GCA_024509875.1). NCBI lineage: Eukaryota > Metazoa > Mollusca > Gastropoda > Stylommatophora > Oreohelicidae > Oreohelix > Oreohelix idahoensis. The sequence continues at coordinate 39,263 of JAMPIV010005371.1, forward strand.
ACCACAGACACACTATACAGACAAATATATACGTACAGTATAGTTAAAGAAAGTGACTGTTCCAGACTACCGTTAATAGTTTATTTACACCACAAAAATAAGTACATATCAAATAAATAAACTGCGTGTTCGCACATCTGAAACAGAACCCAAAACAATTAAAATGACATACAAATGGTAAACCCACAATGTCACCCTCCCCTCAACCTGCAGGGAAGAAAGTTAAGGATTACAACAACCTGTTTTATGGGGTCTCTAACATCAGATCCACCACTCCTAACTAACCTAATATATTATTAAACAAAATCTAACTCCACTGTCTGTCTGCAGACATCACTAAATGAACTGCCTACACATCTTCAACGCTTTAGGGGATATACCCGCCACAACCACTGTTTACACTGAAAGCTGATTGAACTTTTTTTAAAGTCCTACACGAACTGAATGACTAATTAATAAATTCTATCTATGTTCAGTGTCTGTTTGACACTCCTGGTTCCTACTGAGAGGCTTCTCCGCTACGCCCCTTCTCTCTCTCTAGTGCATTTGGAAGGAATTTTGACCCTATCTCCTCCAACGAATATTGTAGCTGATGACTTGGGTTTTTAGACTGGATACTTGACTCGGAATGTAGCTGCTTCACTACTGACGAATCTTACTTCACTTGCCCGGTTACCCCTCTTTGGGTTTAGGGCCGTCAGTTTTATTATGACCGAATTTAAATGACAACACCAGGCCACGCGCTTTTGTTTCGGTGTGTGGATATGAGCTTAGAGCTCGGGATTTTTGAGAAATCTGTTCACACTGAAGAATGCTTCACTGCTTCTTTTTTTCTGCTGCATACGTATTTGGCATCGGTAACCACCGCGTGATCTATCAGACTGTAATAACTGGCGTGGTATATCTCTACTATCAGTACCTGGAAAATTATTATGTTGCATGATGTTAGAAAGATTTAAATTGCATGCTGGCGAAAAGATCAGAGAAGAACAAGCGGGTTTCAGACCGAAACGATCATGTATTGATCAAATATTCACACTAAGAACAATTATAGAAGAATCAGTGGAAATGCAATCGCCACTTATTATCACCTTCGTCGATTTTCAAAAAGCCTTTGGTAGTCTACACCGCCCATCATTGTGGAAGATACTTACAATCTATGGTTTTCCAACAAAATATGTGAATATAATCAAAGCGCTATATGACAATGCAAGATGTTGTGTTAGAACAAATAAAGGGAATACAGAATGGTTTACAGTAGAAACAGGGGTGAAACAAGGCTGTATTATGTCACCACTACTTTTTGGAATAGCTATTGATTGGGTTATGAGAAACTATACCCACAATGAACAATTAGGTATAAAATGGACAAATGGAAAATTCCTGGGGGACCTGGATTTCGCAGATGATTTAGCATTCTTAAGTTCAATACCCAGACAATCCCAAGAAGCAGTAAATAATTTGTGTCATCTCTCGGTTAAAATAGGTCTCCAAATAAATGCCTCTAAAACTAAAGCTATGAACTTTTCTAACGAGACCTTTGATATCATCTTGAACGGGGAAAAACTACAGAAAGTTGAAAGTTTCAATTATTTAGGCAGTAAAATGACTCAGGATGGTGACACAACAAGAGAAATCCATACTAGAATTGCTTTGGCAGCTAGCGCCTTCAATAGATTATCTAACATTTGGAAATTACGATCATTGAATATACATACCAAGCTTCGTCTGTTTAATTCAAATGTTATCTCAGTGTTAACATACGGCTGTGAGAGTTGGAAAATAACAAAATCATTGGAGAACAAGCTGAATACATTCGAGAACAAATGTCTTAGAAAACTCATGAACATCAGTTGGAAAGAATTCAAGACTAATCAACAAATAAGAGAAGACTCTAGGCAGAAATATGTCTCCGACTATATAAGGAAAAGACGATGGTCATATATCGGTCATGTCCTACGAATGCAAAACAACAGAATACCACTACAGGCGCTCACTTGGGTTCCTGAGGGTAAGAGGAAAAAAGGAAGACCAAAAGAAACACTCAGAAGAACAATAATAAGAGAAGGAAGAACGTTGGGCCTAAATAATGTGCAAGAGCTAAGAGGAGTGGCATCACAACGAACAACCTGGAGAGCACTGGTTTCTGCCTTATGCGCCGTGTTTGGTGCTTAAAGAATTTATTATTATTATTAACCACCGCGTCACCAGTGCTCTTCACCTCTGGCGATATCTCGAGCCTTCGGCTCCTGAGACGACAACTTTCAGTTGTAAATTGGAAGGCAGGTTACCCCTTCCAATTGGTGCCGGGAAACTGCTGAAAACGAAACAAATAACTAATGTACAACAACTTCCAATAAATCTGAACCATAGCATATAACCACCTAAATAAAGACCGCTCCACTCAATCCCCTACTCAACTATGCACAGCGATAATAAATATTTATGTCCCAAAGTCAGCCTCCCATACAATTCCCTCTCTGATCTCTGTACCCCGTTTCAAAGTAAACATCGGTCTGGTAATAAAACTCCCAGACCGGCTGACCTAAATCTTTTGTTTCACCCGTCTAGCCACGGAGTCACAACAATTCAAACTTAGGAAAACTCCTGTTCTAAATTCCTAGCCCTACTTTATTTTTACAGGCTGACTTTGGATGCTCATCACTTTACACAATATAAACTAGGAAAGATGAACTCCCGTCACAGCAATATTAATTATGTCTCTTGTCTTCTGACTACACAACAATAAAATGCACAAATGAAATAATGTACACAAATTACGCTAGCATATTTATACTGCAAAAATTATAAACAAATCGAGGTTACCTATATATATCTGACCCTCGCAATTACCGTATTGATAAAGTCTAAGGACTTAACCTTCTACAATTAATTTCGCAAGCGTGTTTACACTGCAAATATTATAGATCAAAAGATAAGGAATTATTAAGTACACCCCTGTCTTCTGACTATATAACAAAGTAATAGCCCCAATTAATTAAAAATACACAATTACGCCTGTGTATCTACTCTGCCCCTATCATAATCTCATTGCGATTTTCCCAGTCTACCAATTACCTATGACAGAGCGCCCGCATATCTAAACGCTATACTCCCACAGATAATATCACAAAGCTACCCTAACAACCAAAGATCGAACTAGCTTATCCTAGAAAAACATTATATGCGCACTTACATTTACATTTTATCTCTAAGATAGTAATTGATGGCGCTTTCGTTTATATATAAGTCAATTTAACTCCCTGAAGAGAAACTTACGTTATCGTGCTACTGTTCTATGAAGAATCGAATTATAAGTACCATGCTAAATTAAAATATGAACATACCCAATATCGCGTTTCTTCCGCTTGGAGCAGGCGATAATGTCTTTGTTTACACGGCTGAATTTCTGGAGGCTAAAGAGAGCCACTAATGATTTACCCTGTTATTTATCCAAGGGATCCCATGCCAGGACCCACGCCCTACGTCATCGCTTGGCGTCGCTCTTAAACCAATAATATTCCTGCATTTCATAAACTATTGAAATCCCCCAATGATAACGCAAGCTACTCATGACTCATATTATTACCGCGACCGCGCGTTAAAAAATTGCGTCATTTAAGATAATGTTACAACGACTGTGTGAGCAAAATTTACTTTAATTCGATCCCAGCGCCAGTTTTAAGTACCTGGGTAGTGCTTTTTCACACCCACCCCCAATTTACCTGGGTAGGTGTGGGTTTTTCAGTTTTATCCAAGCTGAAAAATCTACCCAGCCTAAAATAACTACAACGCCTAGTAAATACAATAAAATGACCGCGATTAATTTAACAAAGGAAATACGACTACTTAAACGCAATTACTTTAGAGAAAAGAAAACTGATGCGAGTATAAACTTAAACCCTACAGTAATCCCTCCTAAAAACGCAATTAGTTACCAAGAGGACTAAACTCAATTAGTTATAGAACAAAATTACCGGGAGAAGAAGAATGGTCTCATAACAACATAAATAATTATCTAGAGAGGACTAATGGGGCCTATTGAAAAATAAAATCACAGTACCACATCACACATGGCCATACATAATTTTTTGGTGAACAGGGGATAACAGGTTAATAAACGTGCAAGCTTCCATCAGTAGATTACAACACTAACATTCTTTTAACCAGCTAGCTTGTAATCATCAGGTCAACTGAACGAACACCGGTTCACCTCAGTTTGTGATAGGAAGGGCTTGCTTTAAACTCTGACAACAATGGGACTAGGCATTGATCTGAAGATAAAGACAGAAACCTATGGCATGTGAATAGTAAATGATAAACATAAACCATTATTTGGCAGGCACTCATAAGAAAGAAGGAAGGAAAACAGTAGACAATAGAAAAGTCCTTAGGTCGGGACAAGTAACTCTTACATCGGCTTACTTGTCCTGCAATAGTTATTGTTCTAGGAATCCCTGTAGGAACCACTAACAGCATGCACAAATACTAAGCCAAAACATGATTTGAACGCTTTTACACTAGCTACTAGCAATTAACTTGACACTACATTTTAGACTTCGCTAAATTGCTTTTGAAAAATTTAAATGATGCAGAAATAAAAATTTAAAATCAAATTTCTGAATGGTTAAAATAATTGCTTCATGCTTTATCTCTTATTCTGATGTAAAAGTTCATCTTCGAGTAAAATTCATTTAGGTAGAATTTTGGATAAGCAGAAGTACTTTAGATAGTCCCAGTCACTTCTGCTTATCTGGACTGCACTGTTGTTGTTGTTGCTTAACTTGGGCTGCTAAGCTTCTCACTCTTTTGTAGCCAATACCAAGTTGAAGACTCCTTGGTATTATCTACACTGTAGATCTAGTCTTTTCCTCTGGCTTTTCTGCCATTCTGAAACGTGTCGAGTTGAAGTCATGAGCTCCAGTTTCTCCAGCTTGGCTGGCATTTAATAGGTCATCACATCTTGTCCCAAGCTAGGAAGAAGCGCATGGCATACTGTGCATTCCCCACCATCCAAGGTGGCTCTCCAAATATACCGAGCTAAAATACTGTGCTCTGGTTCTGGACTCTCCCATCATGTCCTACACAGAACAACTTCTGAGCTTCCCCTGCCTATCGTTGGGTCCATAGTGAGATCCTCCTGTATGCAGCCAACCAGGTAAAAGCCAGAGTTACATCTGGGGCTCAAGTGACTCCTCCAAGCTTAGTGTGCAATGCTGGGTTCTCAACATGTTTTACCAGAGAGGGAATCCCTGGAAGTGTGTGGGTGATTTCAAGAGTGTATGAGGGTGTAATTAACCTCACAGACAGAAGTTCACTTCCACATAAGCATTCTGTAGCATTGTGCTTAGGTGGTGATCATATAAGGATGACTCCAGATATGCCTCCATACATGGACTGCACTTTATGTCCTATACAATTTAGTGTTTTAATGGTTAATCACCGTCTTGCAAGACCTCTCACCAGCATCCAGAAGCATTTTATAATCTCCAGTGAATGAAAACAATAAAAGTCACACTTGATTTAAACTCATTTTGACCTTGATCACACAGTGGAGCATCAGAAGGATCAGAAAATCCAGCAGTAGATTTTGTTGATTCAGACACTGCAAATAATAAAAATGATTATTACAGTTTTCTTTTCAAGGATAGTAATACAGAGAGAGAGAGAGAGAGTAATTATAATGTCTTTTAATAATGATAATATAAAAGTGGGAAGTGACAGAAGAATTGCATGCAAGTGTTGTTTCTGGACATCTATCAGACTCTGGTGCTGGCAAGAACTTAGGGCTAAGACATCTATGAAACTAGGGATGTGATAAAGCCTAGGAAAATCTGCAGCTGTCGAATTCAGATTCAAGTGATTTCTCCAAGCTTATTGTGTGGTGCTGGGTTCTCACCATGTTTCACCACAGGGGGGAATCATGATGTTGGGCCACTCTGCTGTGGCTAGCTGATCCTTAAAGCACTGACCAGACAACTCAGTGGTTGCCTGATTCCGGGATGCACAGTGTAAAGGCTGCTTCAGGGTCTTGGTTAGAGATCTAACCCTGGGGGGTCAGAGTGGCTAGGAGATATCATGTTTGCCTCTCATTCTAAAGGTACTGGGTTCGCTTCCAGTACAGGGAATATAATTGATAAAAAATGTTTTCAGAACCAGTGGTTCCAAATGATGACATACTCCTCCCTGATCTCCTGGATAGTGAGATTGGATGCCTAGCCTTCTCGGATAAGGGCGAAAAAATAGGAGGTTTCGTTAAAAATCATTTGGCAGTTGAAAATCGTAAAGAGTAGGCTATATCGCCAATACCCTGGAATTCACACAAGAGCAGGGTGAATTCCTTTGCATCGCAAACTGCAAGGTTTAACTCATTCTAACCCAGGCTCTTTTCTGGTTTACCCTGGTCCCAAAATGGAGGAATTTTTTTTTCTACAAGTGATGTTTTAAAAACAAGCAGTAGACGTATGTTGCTGTCATTTTCGACGGAGTCATCTGTCAAGTTATTTGCTTATGTTTGTATCATAAGTATAATTGTGTCTTTACCTGCGATGTCAGGTTGATTAGGGGTTGTCTTCCCTTGTTTATTCATTCATTGTGTTTGACCTTTAGGGTCAGAGGTTGTCAGTTCGGGCGTAGGCCTATGGGAAGGTTTTTTAAGCGGGGGTGAGATATACTTCCGGGAAGCCGGGAGGTCCTGTTTTTCTGAAGGGACCAAGAGTCCATTGTTTTTCGGGGAGAATCTTCGAAGTAACTGCTATGGCAGTTTTCCCCAGTGAATCTCTGTGCGTCGGGATGACGACAGAATTCCTTGTGTAGTTCTGAGGATTCATTTACCAGGTAATACCGACCTTTATGCATTATTACGCTTTTCGGTGGCAGAACATGTAAAGGATTACCTAGGGTGAACAGCAGTTCACGGATCCGCCATTTCAGAACTTATATATTTGTGCTCGAGGTAGCCATCCAAGACTGTTAGTCTTATATTGTCCAGAAATCCAGTGACGAAGATATATTGTGGGAGCCGCAGATTGGCGGAACTTCTATCTACAATAAGTATTACTGCAGGGTTGATGATAACCTATTTAACAGAAGTACACGGCCGACGTCAGGACGAGGCCTGTGCTTCCGGCTATTATACTACAGCCTGATATGTGCAATTGGCAGGGAGTGCCAAGTTGCACCTGTGTGTCAAGGTAACTAAGGCATCTGACGCGTTTAGTCAGAGACGCCAAGGGCGACGCTACGAACTGTCATTATTGAAGAACTTTGCTATTGACCATGCACGTCTATTCTGATGTTTACCTTTTTGAATGCCAAATGTATACCTATCGATGTCAGGTCAGCATGACCTTGTTACACTGACTGTTCCTGTTGATACTATGTGTGTTCCCGTCAATAAATGTCTTGAAACATGCCTGCAGTGTCAAAGCATCCTTGATTACTGCATGTGAGAGTATGGGTTGCAGGATCTACATCTATACGAGCCTAAACACATTCGCGTCTTCATTCGCACCCACACTCAATTCATCATACGCTCGCGCTACACATCTAACAACATGTATACTGTCTTGGGCCAGTGATCACCTCAACAAGAAAAAAAAAAGACAGTTACATTTCTGGTGGACCAGTTACGTGGGCTCTTATGATACATTTCTTGTCGCCAATGTGGCCTAGAAACTTACATTTCGGATGGACCAGATCTGTGGGTTTAAAAAGAACAGAGCGAGCATTTGACATTATTGTTGACATTTATGGATCCAGAAATTTACATTCCTGGTTGGCTGTTACATGTATGATGTCTCCAGTTTTGTCGAGAAAGTTACAAGAAGGACAAGTACACATTACACTTCTGATCTGTGGGTCTAAGCTACACACGGGACAGCCGTAACACACAACGCTAATTCTACACTTGCAAGTTTTGGCTACAACAGGACAGATATAGGTCATCAACGGTTGACACAAATAAACAGTACGAGCATTTTATATTATAATGCTACATAAAGCATAACAAGACAAGTACTGAAGTGAACTACTAGGCATTTGCTACGTGGACCATAACTGCATAGAAGGCGGGTTCCTATTGTAAACAGTACTGCGGGTTGTTACACGTTTCATTCAACAACAGACTTTTCTAGGTCAGAGCATTCAAGCTACATTGTTGGAGGTCAAGTGTCTGTAAACAGTACGTGGAAATTGTAAACATTCAATGTGCAAGCCCTAATTTGAGAAGGTCATAGTAACTTTGGTTCGTGAATACCACTTTATGTTACAGTGGATTTGACGTTCAGTGCGCGTTTGACATTTCGTTTCTGTGTTCGCAAGGAGCAAGAAATTTATTTTAGTTTCAGCTGTGACTGAACTTGTTCTGCAACACATTGAAATTGATTGCTATATGTTTATGTCACTTCTACTGTTCTGTGTATTTTTCTGCGGGTTTTTCGGTTGGTGGGTCTTACGGTAAATATGCCACTTGATCGAGGCTTACTGTAAGCGTTCTGTAGGTGCAAATTTTCTTAATTTGGAAATTTGCTAGTGACAATTGGTCGCTATTGATGTTAGCTGTGATGTAATTGTACTTAACGTTGTTTTTGTAATATTTTGTCTGTTTTTTTCAGTTTTGATTGTCGATTTGTTTTGTTTGTATTCTGTAGGTCTCTCCTTTCTTGTGTATTTCTCTACACATTTTTGGTTAAAACAGTGTTGCCATTTGTATTGTTTTGTATTTTTGTCTTTGTATTTTTTTTTTGGTTGTACTACATTACTGTCATGCACAGTCTACATACACATACTTGGTCATGTTTTGATATTATTGATAAGGTAGACTGTTCATATAGAGTTTGTTAAATAATATTATATAAGATATTTATACAAGTTCTTTGATAAAAGACTTGTTATCTACAAAGATTGAGACAAGGTGAAATACATATTCAAGTTCTTTATAAAAAAGACTTGTGCCCATAGTGAGTGGGATATAAGGGAATTTTTTTTTCCCACAGGTACTCAAGTGATTTTTTTGGGTACATTATAAACAAGAGGAACATACAAAGTCTTTGTCTAAGACTAAGACAGTAAAATAAAGTGAAGTGAGTATACAAGTCTAGCATTTCAGACTTGTCTCCCATTGAAGTGGGATAAGGTAATTTATTTAATTTTTTTTCAGGTTTCTGATCTCATTAGACAGAATGTCTACATTGGATTTCTTCATCCAGCAAGGGTTGACCCTTGGTAAGTCTGGTAAAGAATTGGAAGAATATTCATCTGCTCAATTCGCCATTGCATTAAAGTCAGAAGAAAAGAAACAAAAAGAGGAAATTAAATTGAAAGCAGAAGCTGAACTAAAGAAGCTAGAAGCTGAGAATAAAAGATTAGAACTTGAAGAAAGAAGGTATCAAAGAGAGGCTGAGGAGAGAAAAGCTCAAGCTGCTGCTGAGGAGAGGAAAGCTCAAGCTGCAGCTGATGAAAGAAAATTCCAGATGGAAATGGAAGACAGCTAGAAAAACCTTCAAGCTGCTGCAGAGGAAAAAAAACTTCAAGCTGCTGCTGAGGCTGAGATTAGGAAAATGGCACATGAGTAAAGAAAACAGAAGTTGGAACTTGATGAAAAACTCGCAATTTTGGAGTTAGAGAAATTGAAATTGGCGAGTACGGGTGCTCAGCAAACAACTTCGAGTACGACAAAGGAGTTTGTTAGTAGGATTAAATTGCCTCATTTCAATCCTTTAAAGGATGACGTAGCAGATTATCTAGATAGATTCCATTTTTGTGCGATACGCATAACATAAAAAAGGAAAAATATGTTGAACAACTGATGCCATTTTTTACAGGTGACACAGTGACTACTCTTATGACAATAGACGAACCTGAGAGGACTAATTATGATGTTGTCAGGGCAGCACTGCTAAAAAAATATCAATTAAAACAAGAAGACTATCGTCTTCGTTTTAGGACAATGTTGCCAGAAAATGGAGTAGATTTCTCTGATTTTGTTACAAAGATACGTCGTACATTTACACGATGGGTTGAGTTGTCTCAGATTGAGAAAACATATGAAGGTCTAATGGACTTATTATTGCGAGATAAGGTTTTGTCATCTGTTAATGATTCTTTTCTTGCATTCCTTCATGAGCGTAAGCCTAAAAACTTAAAAGAAATGGAGGAATACTGTTGTCAGTATGCCACAGCACATCCCCCATGCTACAGTTAGCAATTCTAAAGTGAAAGAAGGGTTGCCAGCTGCTTCGGCAACACCATATGGCCCTAATTTCAGAAAAAAATTTCAGGGTGCTCAACAAAATTGGAATAGGGGAAGTAATCAAAATTACACTCAGAAGCGGAGTAATCCAACACATGATGGTTCTTCGTCTATGCAGTGGAGACAAGATGGTAGTTCTCGTAATTTTAGTGGTAATAATTTGAGACACTTTCGTAAAGGCTATCCAAATAATAACTATTCAAATTTTCGAAGTAATCATTCTCGACGTCAAGATTATGACGATGGTGAATTTAGAAACCGGGATTCAAACCGGAATGATGATTACAATAGGCAATATGATCACAATTACAGGGGAAATGAACAATTAAATACATAGGGGAAAATGATAGTCAAAAATAATTACAGGGGAAAATGATAATCGAGGTAGACCTAGGTTTAACAAGAAAAGACCTTACCAACAGGCAAACTCTGCGCAACAAGAGTTTGATGGAGCCTGTAATACAGTAAATGATAGTGGTAACTCTAGGGCTATCACTGGTTGTGCTTTCGTTTTTGGGAGAGCAACTGAATGCCCCCAATGCTTAACATTGTTTGACTCATCAACTGTATCTACGCTAAGTTGTGGTCACCCTCTTCCTGCTCTACCTGCTACAGTTGCGCATGATGGGAGAGGATCTCTCATCTTACATAAAGGTCTAATAAATGATAGGCTAGTCTCAGTACTTTTCGATTCGGGATGTACTACCGTCGGGGTTAAGGAGTCTCTGATAGATCCTTGCTGTGCCAGTGGAAAAACAACCAACTGTGTTACATGTGGTGCTACTATGGAAAGCTATCCTACTGCTATTATTAGGATTGACACTCCTTTTTTCACAGGAGATGTCCATGCATGTCTTCTTCCTAATCCTATTGCGGATCTTATAATCGGTCGTATTCATGGGGTTAAGGAATGCACCCCGCAACAAATTTCTAGTTGGGAAGAAAAAAACATTCAAACGGTCAATGCAGTGGTGACAAGAGAGCTCAAGCTCTCTTAATCCCCCAACTTCATCTGATAATATAATAGTAATGAAGTTGGTAGCCAAGACGAGCACTTGGTGATTTCCCATGACTCGTTTGTTAAACGTCAAGAAGAGGATCCTTCTTTGAAGAAATACTTCCTTCTTGCAAAGAAAGGGGATCCCAAATCAAAATACGAATCACAAATCGTATATCACTATGAAGAATGGTATATTGGTACGAATGGTACAACACTCGGACAAGTCTATGCACTCGCAAATTCTTGTGCCTAAGTGTATGAGAGCCTTAATTCTTCGGCATGCACACGATTCTCAGTGTGCGGGACACATGGGTTTTTTTTTCCAGAACTAAAACTAGAGTCCTTGCGTCATTCTTTTGGCCATTCGTGAATAAAGACATCCGAATTTATTGCCGATCTTGCAAAATTTGTCAAGAGGTCAAGTCTAGGGGTCCGAGACATGCTGCTCCTATTCAGGCTGCAGATATTCCGATTCGGCCGTTTCAGAAAATGGCTATAGACATCATTGGTCCGTTCAAAATTAAGTCAGCCACAGGACACCATTTTATCCTCACTTGCGTGGACATGTGCACGCGTTGGCCAGAGGCTATTCCTCTGAAGAGCATATCAACTGTCGATATCGCTGATGCTCTTTGGCTCGTATTTTCTCGTCTGGGATTCCCCGGAGAAATACTGTCGGATCACGGCACTCAGTTAATTTCGGACGTTATGTCTCAGGTAATGGCTACGCTAGACATTAAAAGGTCTCTCAGTAGTATTTATCATCCAATGTCCAATGGATTGGTAGAACGTCTTAACAGGACACTAAAGAACTTACTTGGCAAGATAACGGAGGATCATCCTGAAGATTGGGACAGGGTTTTACCTGCAGTCCTCTTTGCCTATAGAGAGGTTCCCAACGAGCATACAGGGTTTTCTCCTTTCGAACTTGTCTTTGGCGCGCAACCGCGCGGGCCAATGTCCTTGTTACACGATTTGATAACTTCCGATAATACACAATGATGATACACAATCGTCATATGAATATGTTATAGCTCTTAGAGAAAAGATTATCGAATCGTGCAGGTTAGCAACTTCATCTTCCGAATTTGCGAAAGAAAAAGCTAGGCGATTTGCTAATAAGAAAAGACGCCTACGTCAACTTTGTCCTGGAGACAAAGCATATGTCTTACTGCCCTCAAGAGAGAATAGACTTCTCTTTTCTTGGAAGGGTCCATACACTATAGTCTCGAAAATTTCTGATGTCGACTATATTGTCGATGTGGATGGAAGGCATAAAACCTTCCATATAAATATGCTAACAGAGTTTATTGAACGTCCAGACTATTTACAGCCTATTTTCCAGGCGACGGCGACTCTCCAGTTCAACATGGTCACATCTCATCCCTGTCCGTTATACAGGATGAGGAAACTATTTTTTTCTGACGTGAACTTACCTCTTCCTACGATTCCACTTACTTCAACGGAATCGTGGAGAGACGTTACAGTCTCTTCCAACTTGTCTTTTGAGGAACAGCGTCAAGTATCCTCTACGTTACAATCATATCAGGATGTCCTTACCGACATTCCTGGACACACAGATGTCATAGAACATGACATCATACTTACTGATCGTAATCCGATCAGAGTAAGACCATACCCAATACCTATTCATTTTCAAGCACAAGTCGAGAAAGAATTGGATGAAATGATTCAACTACAAATAATTGAACCATCCACTTCAGCTTATTCTTCGTCGATAGTTATTGTTCGAAAGAAAGACAATAACATACGTCTTTGCGTTGATTATCGCAAATTAAATCAAGTTACGAAGTTCGATGCTGAACCTATGCCGTTATTAGATGATCTACTTATTAGACTTTCTAAAGCTAAATTCTTTACTAAACTAGACTTGTCGAAAGGTTATTGGCAAGTCCCACTGACGGAACACGCCAAACCTCTCACTGCTTTTTCGACACCTAGGGGTCTGTTTCAATGGAATTTTATGCCTTTCGGGCTTATAAACGCCCCAGCGACTTTCGTGCGCATGATGCGACGAATTCTATCAGATCGTGCAGATGTCATTGCATATTTAGACGACATCTGTCTTTTCAGCGATACTTGGGAAGAACACTATGTGGGTCTGAAGGAATTGCTATCTACTCTACGTGAGCATAGTTTGACTGCTAAACCCTCTAAAGCTTTTGTTGGGTTTAGTGAAATTTCCTTCCTAGGTCATCGAGTTGGTCATGGTCTGTTGAAGACAGAGGACCAAAACATTTCAAAGATATTAAATATCTCGGTTCCGAAGACAAAAAAGCAAGTGCGTAGTCTCTTGGGATTGATACAATTCTATGGAAGATTCATTGAGAATCTGTCCTCCATTATGGCACCACTTTCAACGTTATTGAAAAAAGGTTCTCCTAATATGGTGCGTTGGTCCCAAGAATGCCAATCTTCATTGGATCAGGTTAAGAATTTGTTCTCATCTCATCCTATCTTAAGACTACCGACGATTGATAAGACTTTTGTCCTTCGTAGTGATGCCTCTTCCACTGGCATTGGAGCGGCACTAATGCAGGAATATTCAGGAACTCTGCATCCTGTAATGTATATTTCTAGGAAGCTGAATGCGGCAGAAAGGAATTACTCGGTTTTGGACCGTGAATTGTTGGCTATGGTTTGGTCCATTCTTAAGCTACAAAGGTTCCTTCTGGGCGCGCATTTCTTTATGGAAACCGACCAAAAAGCTCTTACGGCTATGCAAAGTAAGGATTTGAAGAGCTCGAGATCTACTCGTTATGCTATTGCTCTTCAGCCTTTCCATTTCACGGTGCGAGCTATCCGTGGTTCGGATAATGTGATGGCGGACATATTGTCTAGATGCCCACATGATTCCAGTTAAATCTTGTGTCCTAGTTTTTCCTGATATATATTTTCAGACTTAGGTCTGTCCTTAATATCATAATATGTTGTAATACAAATGTATTTGGATGATGTTTAGATAATTTAACAAATTTCATTTTGTCCATCCATCAGTGATATGTTGCTAAAATAGCATTGACATTTGTATATTGCTATGATTATATTATTTAGTAATGTTTGATATATGATTGGTATTGCCAGCAACTTAGGTTTCTTGAATGGTATCCCTTAGTTTGTTTGCTTAAAGGAAATATTTTCTCCTATGTTGGGAGATGATTTGTACCCTCTTCTATTGTACCTGATATTAGGTTCATTGTTTGCATGAGCACAGAAGTGATACTGGTGCTATCTTGCTCATGAACATATTAAAAAAAAAAAAAATTGCATTTTTTTTTTTTTTTTACAGGGGGGTGGTAGTAATGTTGCTGTCATTTTCGACGGAGTCATCTGTCAAGTTATTTGCATATGTTTGTATCATAAGTATAATTGTGTCTTTACCTGCGATGTCAGGTTGATTAGGGGTTGTCTTCCCTTGTTTATTCATTCATTGTGTTTGACCTTTAGGGTCAGAGGTTGACAGTTCGGCGTAGGCCTATGGGAAGGTTTTTTTTAAGCGGGAGTGAGATATACTTCCGGGAAGCCGGGAGGTCCTGTTTTTCTGAAGGGACCAAGAGTCCATTGTTTTTCGGGGAGAATCTTCGAAGTAACTGCTATGGCAGTTTTCCCCAGTGAATCTCTGTGCGTCGGGATGACGACAGAATTCCTTGTGTAGTTCTGAGGATTCATTTACCAGGTAATACCGACCTTTATGCATTATTACGCTTTTCGGTGGCAGAACATGTAAAGGATTACCTAGTGTGAACAGCAGTTCACGGATCCGCCATTTCAGAACTTATATATTTGTGCTCGAGGTAGCCATCCAAGACTGTTAGTCTTATATTGTCCAGAAATCCAGTGACGAAGATATATTGTGGGAGCCGCAGATTGGCGGAACTTCTATCTACAATAAGTATTACTGCAGGGTTGATGATAACCTATTTAACAGAAGTACACGGCCGACGTCAGAACGAGGCCTGTGCTTCCGGCTATTATACTACAGCCTGATATGTGCAATTGGCAGGGAGTGCCAAGTTGCACCTGTGTGTCAAGGTAACTAAGGCATCTGACGCGTTTAGTCAGAGACGCCAAGGGCGACGCTACGAACTGTCATTATTGAAGAACTTTGCTATTGACCATGCACGTCTATTCTGATGTTTACCTTTTTGAATGCCAAATGTATACCTATCGATGTCAGGTCAGCATGACCTTGTTACACTGACTGTTCCTGTTGATACTATGTGTGTTCCCGTCAATAAATGTCTTGAAACATGCCTGCAGTGTCAAAGCATCCTTGATTACTGCATGTGAGAGTATGGGTTGCAGGATCTACATCTATACGAGCCTAAACACATTCGCGTCTTCATTCGCACCCACACTCAATTCATCATACGCTCGCACTACACATCTAACAACAAGTTCTGGCTCTTCAGTGTTGCAATTACTGACAGCGCATCTGTAAAGAAAGCAAATTGTCTCTCTGTGCTTTCCTCTGTCATTAGGACCTCTACTGCAGTTTTCAAGGCCTCTGCATCTTCTCTGAAGTTGCTTGAGAATTTCCCTCTTGCCACTGACAGCCCTTTTTGTGTACCAGTGCTTAAGTTCAGCAACACTCCTCCACCTCCATCTTCTGTTGCACTTGTTGCTGGTCCATCTGTGTAGGCATGGGTCCAGGTGTTGCTTTGGTAATGTGTTTCTGTATTATGTATTCTGTGGTCTTCTCTCTGCTGCACTCAGGCTCTTCTTTCTTTCAATTCCAGGAAGGTTTTCTATCATTTCTGGGAAGCGCTGTTATTTCAAGCTGGGAGCTTGTGTGCAGTATAGATGGATTTTTTAGCTGTTGATATCGCATTTATAGGATCTACTCTCATCTTTGTTTTGGCTGATTCTACAAAGTTGCTTCGCTTGAGTCTTCCCCTTCCAAGACCACTTATTCTGTGGGACATTGTATGGTCTGGTAGTCTCCTGAATTTCTCTGCATGTTTCTGGGCCCTGCTATGTCTTCTGTCCTCCATTGGTTGAAGGTATGTAATCTTTTCGAGTTCTTTAATAGGTGTTGTCATCATGCCTCCAGTTATGATTCTCATTGCTTGATTTTGGAGTCTATTAATTTTATCGAAGTTTGACTTAGCTGTTGTTATCCATGCTGCAATGCCAGTCCTAGAGGACTGGTCTCACTCGCCCTGTGTATAGCTTCTTTAGCACACTCTCATCTGCTCCTCAAGGTGTTCCAGCAAGTTTTTTCATGACTGCCATTCTTTGCCTTGCCCTTCTCCAGTTTCTTTCAATCTGGTTTTTCTAAGTCAAAGGGCGATCAAAGGTAATGCCTAGTTATTTCGGATTTTCATCCTGGCAGAAGATCTTCCCATTTAGCACTAGTTTGGAGCTTTGTCGTTTATTTGAGAGGGAGAACACTGTGTTTTGTTGTTTTCCCTTCATTTATCTTCATTAGCCATGCTCTGACCCACTCCTCCAGTGATGTTAGGGCTTGCTGCATCTGAATGTTTGCAGTAGTGATATATTTCTTCAGAGATCCATAGGGCTAAGTCATCTGCAAATGAGGCAGTGTTTGTTCTTCTTGAAATATTGTCTGTTATGTCATTTGTTTATGCAAGGAACAGTGTAGGCGACAGGACTCCCCCTTGGGGGACACCCTGCTCCAATATAAACTTCCTAGTCTGTCCTTGTACTCTGGCATTTCTATTCTCAAGGTAGTGGCCAATCCAGTTGTATATTCTCCCACACACTCCACTTCTTTGCAGCTTGACTTTCAGTCCTCTTTCCATACTTTGTCAAATGCTTTCTCCAAATCTACCCAAACCACGACTATGCTTTTTCTCTCGAAGGTATCTTCAATTTCATAAGCTGTATAGGTGATATAAAAATTAATCAAAATTGTGCACATGCACATTTCAACTCTACTTAATCCCTTGGTGGTAAAAGCCCAGGAATCGAATCGTATATCCAGTTGAAAACTAATCTAAGAAGTTTGATCACAAACAAATGAAAATTCTAATTTTTATTATTGTTTGTTGTGAAGTAACGTAATTGGAACCTCAGATACACAGTCCTGTCCCACGCAATTTAGTTAATTTATTACTTAAAATATAAAATTTTCTTGGTATCGAAATAGGTTATTATTGCTATTAATAACACTAACATTCATTTAGAAATAATGTATTGCAGTTGATATGTTGATAGTTTATGACTTATGTATTTAACTGTGCTGCTTGTGAGCAAACTGCCTAATGACATCATTAAAGTATGCACAAATTAAGTGCCAGAATACTTATTTCACTACCTGTTCAAAACATGTAGTCCACAAGAAGTGTTTGCGGGATTTGAACAAGCTATGGCCACTTACTTTCTTATTTTTCGCTCAAATTCAGAACTCATATCAAGCAGTTGTATCTTGTGGCCCGCAAGTAGATCTGTAGAGTAATTTGGCACACCATACGGCTCGTGGGTTAAAATGAGTTAAGGCAACCCATACCAGTATGTAAATTTATGCTATGGGGTATGAACGCAATATTGTTTTGGCCATATAAAAAGACATAACACCTTACTGATAACACCTTACTAAATGCCATTATGGAAGGAAGAGTTGAACGCAAATGTGCGAGAGGAAGACAGTGCTATGAGTGGGAAGATATCATCATGAGTTGGACATGAAAGTGTCATCAGAGTGCACCATCAAGAAAAGAGACAGAAGACATTGGAGATCCATTGCAACCAACCTTCGTTGTGGAGATGGCTGCTGATGATAATGAAAACAAAGGTTTCTTTACTGTATTATTATTGAATGAGGTCTTGTCAGTCTTACGGTAAAACTGTTATAGTGATTTTTGCTGTATATTTCTTTTCATGATTTTGTTGTTTCTTCCATTCTCCAGGGTGATGTACCAGTGGATGAATTTGGACTGCCACAAATACCACAAGGTGCTAAATAAGATTTAACATTAGTAGCAGTCTCATCATCATTATCGATCTTCTTATCGTTTTTTACTGGCACCATTATCCTTGTTTGATCATTGCCTTTGCTTTTGATTTGGCGTGCATGGAAAAGTGTTGTACTGTAACACTAGCACCTATCTTGTTGTATGGAGGTGTGTTACAGTGTCTAAATGCCATTTAGCTTATGTCAGTGGAATTGATTAAGCTTTGTTGGCAGAGTGGTTAAAGTGCTTGAAGCTCGAGGCATAGTTACTGGGTTTGAAACCTGGTAGTGTAATGCACCAGTCCACCCAGTTGTAAATGGGTACCTGGCAGTGCTCTTTAGTTAGGGAAAGTCAAAGGCAGCAAGGAAAGAAAGCGGTCACCCCCACGTGATAAAGCTGAGATCTAGAATAGTGTAGTCTCAAACATTTCGCACCCCTTAGGGCAGTATCAGCTTTGGGAACTAACTTTACCATTTTGATATCACCACTTAGCTTATCTGGAATAATTAATGGTGTGATTTCTGTCCACCGAGTCATGTGGAATATTTTTTGCGTTATGTTGGTAAAGTTGTTACTGTATATTAGCGAACGAGTGTAATAGAGTAATTTTGAAAACTAACCTTAGGTAATGTGGAGTAATGTAGCGGTGTCATTGTAGCTATTTACTTTAAGTAGTGTAATAATGTGATTCAATTAATCAATACCCTTTAGCTCCCCGCGGAGCATAGGCCTTCAACAAACACATGCCAAGCCTTCCTGTCCTGTGCCATCCGCTCAAGTTCTTTCCATGTTTTCCTCATCATTTTCACCTCTATCTCGAGTTCTCTTCTCCATGTATTTTTTTTTTTGGGTCAGAGGTAGGGGTAGACCAATAATGTGATTGCAGTAGGTCATTTTGTGCTATGTTGAAAAGTGAAATGCTATAATGTTTACTATTCATCATCATCTCCTTTCTTATTTGCTCCTGATGGAGCATGAGGGCTACCACTGCAGATGGTCTCCTTATTGAAGCCAATGCCAAAGCACAAACCATTTTATATGGTGAGGTTGCCAGCCCCCTGCACAACCTTATATTAGTTACCTTTGACAACATGCCCGAGGTAACAGTAGTCCTCTTCTGTCCGTGTCTCCTCAGAGACCCCCCATGGAACTACACAGGGCATGTTTACTGTTCATCTTGTGTAATGTAGAAGAATGTAAAATGTAATGTTTTACTATTTAACTTATGTTAGGTGGGTGAATGTAATAGTGTAATTTTGGCTATACACTTTATGCAGTATGGAAAATTGTAATAGTGTAATTTTGACTAAACACCTTCTGTAGTATGGAAAATTCTAATAGTGGAATTTTTGACTATACACCTTAAGTAGTGTGAAAAATTGTAACACTGTAATTTTTGACTATACACCTTAAGTGTGAAACATTGTGTCTTTTTGTTTTCAAGTACCACTCCCAGTAAGTGATCCACAACTTTCCTGCCTCCAGTATTGTTTATCAGTTCTGGTGTTGATTTATTTCCATGCCATGATCTCAAACTGTCAACTGTCTTCTCTCTTTGTCATCCCTCTATATCTTGTTTCATTCGGTTGTCACAATATATTCCAACTTTCTTTTTCTCCTCCTGATGCTGTTTGCTTCCTTCTGATGTAAGTTAAAACCTTCCTTTGTGCGCTGGCTTCTTTCATGTCCATGGTGTTCTTAACATTCTTTTATGAAACCATGTCTCTGTGGCCCCAAGTGATTTTTTTGCTTGTTTACTTATTGTCCATAACTCACTTCCTTGTGTTAGGATTGGCTGCATATAACTCTGAGTAACTCCCGTTCTGCCTTCCATTGACACAGAGCTGTTGTGTTAAATACTTTTCACTTCATGGAATGCTATTTTTATGGGCTATCCTTCTCTTCCTCTCTCAGATGCAATGTTCCATCTGATGTTATTAGTATACTTAGGTATTTAAATCCCGTCACTGATGCCTCTTACATGCTGTGTTATTAGTATACCTAGGTATTTAAATCCAGTGACTGATGCATCTTACATCTGATGTTATTAACATACCTAAGTATTTAAATCCATTGACTGATGCATCTTACATCTGGTGTTATTAGTATACCTAGGTATTTAAATCCAATGACTGATGCATCTTACATCTGGTGTTATTAGTATACCTAGGTATTTAAATCCAGTGACTGATGCATCTTACATCTGGTGTTATTAGTATACCTAGGTATTTAAATCCAGTGACTGATGCATCTTACATCTGATGTTATTAACATACCTAAGTATTTAAATCCATTGACTGATGCATCTTAATCTGATGTTGTTAACATACCTAGGTATATTAGTTCCAGTGACTGATGCTTCTTACATCCAGTGTTATTAGCATACCTAGGTATATTAGATCCAGTGACTGATGCATCTTACATCTGATGTTGTTAGCATACCTAGGTATATTTGTTCCAGTGACTCATGCATCTTACATCTGATGTTATTAGCATACCTAGGTATTTAAATACAGTGACTGATGCATCTTAATCTGATGTTATTAACATACCTAGGTGTATTAGTTCCAGTGACAGATGCATCTTACATCTAATGTTATTAGCATACCTAGGTATTTAAATTAAGTGACTAATGTTATTAGCATACCTAGATATTTAAATTCAGTGACTGATGTTATTAGCATACCTAGGTATTTAAATTCAGTGACTGATGTTAGCATACCTAGGTACTTAAGTGCAATGACTGTGGAAGAGTGTAATATAATTTTTATTGCGTTCTCTATGTTATATTGAAGTTTGTAATGGTTGTATAATTCCATTCAGAGTATGTCATGCACTGGAGTATCATAGAGTTCTGCTCATTTGTTTCTATCACATTATTGCTTATATTTAACCAGGTGATTTAATATCAGCATTATTATCATTACCTTTCGACTCCCCAAGGAGCATAGGCCTTCAGCAAAGGTTTGCCCAGTCCTCCTGTCACGTGCCATCAGGTCAAGGTCTTTCTATTTTTTTCTCATCACTTTCATTTGTCTCTGGTTTTCTTCTTCTTTTGTTTTTGTTTTTTGATGATACCTCTTTTATCCTGCAGATTCCAGGAGAGGCAGTGCCTTGTAATGCTATCGGCAGGTTTCTTTAGTTTTTGCCATTACCACTGCTGGTGTCTTCATCACATCTCCTGTTCCCCTTAGATGGCATTAGAGCCACTCCTTCACTAATGATGTGTGCTTTCTTCCTCATGTTCTGAGGACACCACCATTTCTCCTGTGTTCTTTTTCTTCCTTTCTTTGCCTTTCCTCCATTAGTCCCAGGATATCAGTCTTATGATCTCTCATTTCTGTTTCATAATAGCTAACATTTTTGTACTTCTGTATTTGCATAACCTTTCAGTAGTTGTTATTATTCACTGTGACGCATGTTTAATAACATTAATGCTAGTCTTTATAAATAATTTTGGATATCAAATGATTTTTATTAATTTCATATTAGAAAATTGCGCTTACTAGAAGCTACAATAATGGGATTGTATTGCACGATGAAATAGCAACATTAGGGGTAGAAACAAACTGTTGCTTGCTGTTAAGTCTAACATTTTTACAGGAGGTATTTTAAGACTTTCGAGTTAGTCAACCACCAAAAGATGGTGGGAAATAATTTTGTTGTGCTTTGTTTGCTGCATGTCCTCATGATGGTAATAATTCTCCTGTTGTTATTTATCTTTATGCATTGGTTATGTGGCTATGGAACAAGCGTGTCAAAAATGGCATGGGGAGAAGTGGATATATAAAGCCAATTTACTGAAATTTGACAAATTAATTAACGGGTGTTTTATCACAGCATGTTTTATAAATATACGGATAACTTTTAAAATCTTGCCTTGGCACATATGAAAAAAAAAAACAACTCAAAACTCAAAATAAGCTATCTATTACTGCATCTCTGAATCATTATTTAAGGAAGTGTCGATTTGAGCAACTAAATCTTGATGAGTTACTGCAGATGTAACAAACTCCACCATTTATTCATACCCGAATTACAAATGGGGAAAATTCAAAAAATTATTTCCAAAATCAAACATCTGCCATTATTAAGGATGAGCTTAAAAGCACCTGTTTCAGCAGGTGTACAATTTAGTTCAAATCCCAAAAAATGCACATGAAAAAGATTGCAACTTTGGTGGGAAAAGATGGGACATGACGTGAGGGAAATGAGAATTAGTATGGTTAATTACTTTGGATAAAGCTGTTGCTTCCCACTCCAGCATTGCCAGTAGCATTATCTTGTTGAGTGCTGAATGTAGATTCTTTATGAGATCTTTAGAAATAGGTTTAATAACTGGTATCATACAGAAAGACAAAATTAGTTGTTGCTTGCAACTGATAACAATCCTTCTTTGGTGGAAATTATAGCTGCATCCAAATTACTATGGAGAACTTCAGTTGTAAACATGTTTAGCATTAAGACTCCAGTTTTTATAGGCATAACGAATAGTCTTTTTTTTTTAAATATTTTGTTTTGTGTTTTTTTTTTTTAACAAATGAATTGATAAGGTGCAAAATTTATTTTAAAATCAAAATTATGTTATTTTGTGTTGCGTCTTTAATAGTTTCTTAAAGTCCTTTATCTGAGTGGCATTTTATAAAAATATATTTCAGCATTTTTTTTAACAACCGTCTTTGCTTCTGATGTGTCTGTCTGTATTTATGCTGTGTAATTTTGCTACCAAATGTAAAAGGTAAAGGATCCTGTTACACGCCTATTGAGGCATATTGGGAATATGGTGTAAGGCCCATATTTTCTTGACCATCGGCACACTAAGGGTGATGTGGTCAGCATCATGCCGGATGCCTTAACCTTCCCAGAGTTACTCTGGTACCCAATTCAAGAGTCTGGGTCGACCCCGGAGCCGTTTGCGGTCTAAAAAATCCCAGCTCAACTGGGGATCGAACCATGGACCACCGAGCTCGGAAGCCAGTGCACTAACCACTGCGCCAAATGTAGCTTGCTTTAAAATAGTCAAATTTGTATTATTATCATCACTATCTTTTTGTTTTGTTTTGCTACTTAAGTAGGTTAGGGCAGGATGCTTATGCTGAATGCACTTCATGTTCTCATGGAGTATTTGTTTCTGTAGCAGTGTGTTTTACATAGCGACTGTTTTAGTCCCATGTACTACCCTTAGAGTGCCAACCTCGTGCCATCGAAACTTGTTTTGGGGGGTACACTCCTATAGTCAGAAATGACTGAAAGGGAAGTTAGACAACCCTTATTAAATTGCTGAGCAGAATGAAGAAATTGATAGAACATTTTGAGACACTCCTGAATAGACCCATCTTGTCAAGATTCCCCTCAACATCCAACCAACAACAAAAAAAGGAGTCACATTGGGAAAAACAAAAAAAATAAAGAAGAAATAAAGAAAACCATAAAGCTAGGAGGTAGTACACAGGGAACTACCCTCTGTGTAGTTCCGGGGGGGGGGGGGGGGGGGGGGGGGGGGGGTGTCGAGATGCAGAAAGAATAAGACTACTCTTTCCTCGGGCATGCATGGGGCTGGCAACTTCATCATGTGTAATAAATTGCTACAGAACTCTTTCCCCCCACTACAAGAAGCGTGTTAACTCTTTGACTCCGGAACAACGCTCAGAGCGTTGGTCAGATTTGACACCTGTGCCAAAACAACCCTCTGAGCGTTGTTTTTTTAGTCTATCATGAATTAAAATTACGGCACAGTGTGGAAAATAATAGCGGAGTCAAAGAGTTAATATTTTGGTGCAGGCTTTCTGCAAGGAGACCAGCTGCAGTGGCAGGTTGATGCTCCATGAGGAGCTAAGAGAAAAATGATGAAGATGATAACGTTTTAAAGAGATGGGAACATTGTGCAGGTCGAGATGACATTCCATCAGAGGCCATCAAAGCAGGCGAGGTATTTCTGCACAGATATTATACAAACTACTGCGTGAAAAATCTGGGAAAGAGAAGAAATAACAGCAGAATGAAGGGAAGGATATCTGATTAGGTTGACAGTGAAGGGGGATTTGCAAGAGTGCATAAATTACAAACAAATAATGTTACTATTATTACCAGGGGGAGATGTTAAACAGCATCAACCTAGAGAGATTAAAAGAAGCCATAGACTGACAATTGAGGGAGGTTTTATATATATATATATATATATATATATATGTATATATATATATATATATATATATATATATAGATATATATATATATATATATATAAACACATGTACATATTTTTCCCAAGAGTTGTTAAGTGGAAGATTTACAGTAGTTATTTGGTTTCTTGTTTTCTTTGCCGTGCACATTTCTTGTATTTCTATTTTGTTAACATGTATGCATATGTACAATATTCATTGTATGTCCTTTGTACAAATTATTTCACCGTACATTTGAACTTCACAAATGACCTCGTGATGAGATGGTTGTTTGATTTTACCAGAATGACTTCTTTGTAAACTTGTCAATGGCAGTTCTTGTTCTGGGATCCCCAGGGTATGAGGGGTAGTGGGAGACCAAAGAACACATGGAGAAGAGAACTGGAGACAGACATGAAGGAGACCAAAGAACACATGGAGAAGAGAACTGGAGACAGACATGAAGAAGGCTTGGCATTACTCAGTTGAAGACCTATGTGGCTTTGGAAGCTGAAGGGTGGCGATGATGATAATGGTGCCTTCTCTATAAGTCATGCTTTGTACAACCAAATACTGCT
Source organism: Oreohelix idahoensis (assembly GCA_024509875.1). Classification (NCBI taxonomy): domain Eukaryota; kingdom Metazoa; phylum Mollusca; class Gastropoda; order Stylommatophora; family Oreohelicidae; genus Oreohelix; species Oreohelix idahoensis. The sequence goes on from JAMPIV010005371.1 coordinate 64,192, forward strand.
ACAGTATTCTTTTCAACAAAATTAGACATCAGATCGGGATCAAAGTCGCAGCAAAAGGGATGAATGCAGTCAGCGACTCATAGCTTGACTGCTTGCGTCAGGATCAATGAACCAGAGCTGACCAAGACCCTACTCCACCTCCAAGTGGTGCTCCTGGAAACGGACTGCATCACTGCAGTCTGGCCGAGAGAGTAGGGATCGAAGAGGGAAGGCAAACCCGATCCCAAAAACGGCTGTGCGGCAGTCGATTGTGTCAGGCCGAAAGGCACAGATATCGCAGCTTCGCTGTAAACGGCGACACAATGCAACCAACATCCTTTTCAGGATGAACGAGGAAGAAGAAGAAGACATCAGATCAGATCCTAGTTGTACATAAGATTGTAGAGTTAGAAGTAAGATCCTGGACAAACAAAAGATTGTGTTAGCAGAAATCAGATTGGGACTCCAATGAAAGCCCTTCTTGCTTTTTGTATTCTTATTTTGATATCATTGTCTGTCCCTCCATCTTTGTCTATATTACTGCCAAGATATGTGTATGATTCTACATCCTTTAGTGGTGTTTCTTCAAGTTCAACCTTGTTATCATTTCTTGCATTTATAATCTTTGTCTTTTCCCTGTGTATTTTCAGGCCCACTTATGAGCTCTCATCGAGAATTTTCATTTTCTCTTGCATCTAATTATGGTTATGGGACAGAAGAGCCAGGTCATCAATCAGGAGCAGTAGTGCTGTTAATTTGTTCTCCTCAGAGGCCCCCAAAACTGCATAAGGCATTTCTGATTTAGGCTAAGCCAGCTGCAGTAGTAGTTCCTTACACTGTTGAGAATGAGAAGGGAAAGGAATGAATGAACGAAATCAGAAATGCTGTCATATTACTAATGTTGTAAGGATTCATCACATACTGGCATTTTATTTCCATCTCTACATTGCTGTGACAAGCAAATACTATTTAGAAGTTGTTGTTGGGCAAGTTGTGTCTAGGAAACTAAAACTCTACATCATCACCACCACCCTTCACCTCCCTAAGGAATATAGGCTTTCAACAAACTTATGCTAAGTCTTCCTGTCGTGTTTCCATCAGCTCAAGATTTTGCCATGTCTTCATCTCCTTCAAGTGGGTCTCCAGTTCATCTCCTTCAAGTGGGTCTCCAGTTCATCTCCTTCAAGTGGGTCTCCAGTTCTCATCTCCGTGTGTTCTTTGGTCTTCCTCTACCTCTTACCCTGGGGATTCCAGAACAAGGACTGCCTTGTAATGCTATCAACAGGTTTCCTCAGTGTGTGTCCTGCCCATCTGTAGAGTCTTCTTCTCATCTCTTGTTCCACCACACTTGTCTGGGTTTTTTTTATCACTTCCACATTGGCGATCTTGTCATACCATTTCAAACTATGACATCACATTAACAACTGCCACATAACTACAAAAACAAAGAACCTTTTTTTTTTTTCTAAACTTTATTTCATTATTTAAATTCTTATCAAAAATCCTTCGTTGTAGCTTTGTTTCAGAAACTGGATTTTAAACATTTTCAGATGGTGCCCAAATTACCTGAGTTGCTCAAAATGTGTTTGAAAAACAGCCCTAAATAGTCACCCAAATTGTGATTGAAAAGTAGCCCAAAGAAACTTTTGATTGTCAGAATATTTTGGGTGTTCGGGTTAAAGCATGCAGACAAATAGGTGTATGGGGCAGGCACGCTAAAGGAAAAATTAGAAAGTAATTCAAATCATAAATAAAATAATTGGTTTTGGTTTTATGTTTTTTTTGGTTGAGTTTCATATTCTCACACCTTACAGATATAAGTGCATGACAAAAGATAGTAATAAAATAGCATACATTACTGCTACATGATGATATACAGAAGTACAAAACATTCATTATCATCACCCTTCGGCTCCTTAAGGTGCATGTAGGCCAAGTCTTCGTGTCCCATGTCTTCTTCATATCTGACCCCAGTTCTTTGTTCTCCCTCTATCTCTCTTACCCCTGGGGATTCCAGACAAAGGACTGCCTTGTAAAGCTATCAACAGGTTTCCGTAATGTGTGTTCTATCCATCGCCAGTGTCTTCTTCTCATCTCTTGTTCCACTGGTTCTTGTCATCAGTTCCACATTAGTGATCTTGCCATACCACTTCAGTCATATTTTACTCAAGTATCCATTTATGACAAGTCTGTGGTGTTTTTGGTTGTTGTCCATGTTCCAGAGCCATACAATAGGACTGACTTGACAACTGAATTGAAGATTCTGATTTTTTTTGTGTTGGACTTGATTTCTTTTGATCTCCATATATTTCCCAATGCAGTGAAAGCTCCTCTATCCTTCTTGTACTAATTACTAGGTTAAAAAATGTGAATGACTTGTAAGAAAAAATTAACTTAACACTATAGTTTAGTTAACAACATATAGTGTTTGCATGTGTGATCTGAAATTAGCTTTTTGTGAATAATAAGTCTGAAATGTGATGGGGGGTAACCAGTTTAAATAAGGAAATTTGTTGTTAGAAAAAAGGTTGAATGAAGTGTGTAACAAATGCAGAAAGTCCAGTCCTGTTGTATGGCTTTGAAACATGAAGAATACAAAATTGACAACCAGAAAGATGCAGACTTTCATAAATGTGTGCTTGAGAAGGATTGAAATAGTATAACTAACTTACTTAGTCATTCCTCTTCTACCCTGGTTTGTCGAGGTTTGCCGGAGAGAGCGCCATACTATCCTTTCAGCTGTCTTCCTCCTGGCCTGGCTCTGTTCTGGTCCTCAGTTCTTCAGAGATTGTCTAATGTTGTCCTCCCAGTGAACTCTGGGTCGTCCTGAATGTCTGGGTCCCTGCCTCTTAGTTCCTATATTTGTTGTGGTAGCCAATCTTCTCCTATTTTGCAGAATGTCCAAACCATCCTAATTGGAACTGTACCGCTTTGGTCTGCAGGAACTGGGTTTTGAGGCCATGACATACCGTCTGGTTGCGGACCATGTCTCTTCTTATTACTTCAACCACCTTCCTCAAATTTCTGAGGCTTTTGTGGGTTTTAGCCAATAGTATAACAAGATATCAGTGGGACAAGAGGTGAGGAAAAGGTGGTATTGTTGGGCAGGGCACACATTGAGGAAACCAGTTATAGCATGACAAGGCAGATTTTTTTCTGAAAACCACGGGGTACCCAGGGAAATTAAAACAACACATGGAGAAGGGAGTTTGAGACTGATACAGAACAAGAAGGCTTAGCGCGAACGTATTGAGGACCTGTGTGGTCCATGGGAAGGTCAAACAGCAACAAACCCCAGAACGAGGGCTTATTTTTGTTTCTTGTCTTAAAAAAAAAAAAAAAGATTTCTTCTTGTATCTGAACAAATACAGAAAGTTATAGCACTGAACAAATACAGAAAGTTATAACACTGAACAAATACAGAAAGTTATAAATACAAAAAGTTATAACATGAGTTTCTTCCTTGTGTTTGTAAAATTATTATCATGTTTCATTTGTGCTCCCAATGGGGCATGAAGCCACAGAACCTCAGCGCCCAGGCGATGGATAGGACACACACTGAGGAAACCTGTTGATAGGACACACACTGAGGAAACCTGTTGATAGGACACACTGAGGAAACCTGTTGATAGGACACACACACACACTGAGGAAACCTGTTGATAGGACACACACTGAGGAAACCTGTTCATAGGACACACACATTGAGGAAACCTGTTGATAGCGTTACAAGGCAGTTCTTGTTTTGGAATCCACAGGGAAAGAGAGGCAGAGGTAGACCAAAAAAAACACATGGAGAAGAGAACTGGATACAGAGGTGAAAATGATGAGGAAAACATGGAAAGAACTTGAGCAGATGGCACAGGACAGGAAGACTTGGCATGTGTTTGTTGAAGGCCTATGCTCCTCGAGGAGCTAAAGGGGATTGATTGAGCTCCGAGTAGTTCCTGGGAGTCTCTGAAAAGGTAAAGAAAGAATACAACAACTGCACCTTCAGGCATTGTTGTACAAGTCGACTAATATGTGGTTGTACATGAGACTGGCTACCTCATCATGTACAACTAATTGCCACAGACACCACCCCTGCAAGAGCATGTGAATGCTCAGTGCAGGCTTCCTGCTGTGGTTGCAGCTGTGGCTGCGTGCTCTGTAAGGAGCGCAATGAATCATGATGATGATGTTGAGATTCTGAGACAGTTAAGTGACTAAAAACAGCTAGAAAACTAAAATTAGAAAGTTTAGTGGAATCACAAACTAAACAAACACTGCATTTTAAGTCAAAATTAAAGTTGTGGGGTGGGGGAAATGAGATTACACTATATTCTTACATCTCCTGAATCTAAATATGTTAACATCATTCTAAACAGGTATATTTTGACTTTTAAAAATTGAATTGTCTTAAGAACTGCACTTTTACTATAAAGGGATAACCATGGATTTCTCAAATTTTTGCACCACATTAGGTAAGGAGGGATCCTGTTACACACCCATTGTGGCATATTGGGAATATGGTGTAAGGCCCATATTTTCTTGACCGTCGGCACACTAGGGGTGATGTGGTCAGCATCACGCCGGCCGCCTTAACCTTCCCAGAGTTGCTCTGGTACCCATTTGGGGCTGGGTCAAGCCAGGAGCCGTTTGCGGCCTAAAAAAATCCCACCTCATCTGGGAATCGAACCATAGACCACTGAGCTAGGAAGCCAGTGCACTAACCACTATGCTACCGCGGCTCCCTTATAACATTAGTAAGTTCCGCCCTTTAAATGTTTTTCACATTCTTTTTTTTATTTTGCAGTCAGGTTCACCGACTAATCTTACTAGTGTGTGTGCTGCACTAACAGATTTTTTTTTTTTTCTCCCTAACCAGCAGCACTTGGGCCTTCGGCCCAATGACATGAAACAAATTTCATGGCATTGCGAGGCTGGGGAGACTATGGACTTTCCTTCCAACCCGTTCAGGAGCTTTGCTCCTTCCCATCCACAGAGGGTCTGTGCTCAGGAGCCGCTCGGGTTATTCCAGTCCCCTTGTTGAAGGCACTGCTTCAACTGTCTTCGCCAGGACTCGAATTAATCCAGTCCAAGTCCCGGTCGAAGACACTTCTTCAAATGTCACGCTAGGGCGCGAACCTGGATCACCTGATCGCCAGCGCAGTGTGGTAACGATTACGCCAACGCGGCTCCCGCACTAACAGATAAAAGGCAAAATAGTAAAAGGTAGTCCCATAGCAGATATTGCAGTAGGGGAGTGAAGTGTTAGAGACTTCACTATACTACGTTCAACATTGAGAAGTGGGGGTGACCAGTTCCTTCCACTCAAGAGCAAAGTCAGATACCCAGTTACAGCTGGGTAGGCTGGAGCGTGTCAATACCGTGAATCGAACCTGGCACCTTTGCCACGAGAGACCAGTGTTCTAACTGATCTGTCAATTGGACGCTCGCACTAACAGATAAAAATAACATTTTCAATTTTTAAGGGAGGTGTGAAATAATAACATTTTCAAAGTTGTGAAATAATAAAATTTTCAAAGTAGTTGTGAAATAATACAATTTTCAAAGTAGTCATGAAATAATAAAAATTTCAAAGTAGTCATGAAATAATAACAATTTCAAAGTAGTCATGAAATAATAACAATTTCAAAGTAGTCATGAAATAATAAAAATTTCAAAGTAGTCATGAAATAATAAAAATTTCAAAGTAGTCATGAAATAATAAAATTTCAAAGTAGTCGTGAAATAATAAAAGCAGAAATAGATTGAGAAGACATGATAGACAAAACTTGTACAAAAGAGCTACATGGAAACATTTGTATATGTGAACACTACAATAACTTATTCATTGCCTAAAAACTATACAGATTTCAGCATCTTATAATACAAGTTATAAATATTGTGCAGTATATGTACATGAGACTCGTATCACATACTTTCTCATCTCACAGATGAAAAGTTAAGTTTTATAACATGGACAGTACTTAATGACTTGGAAAAGAAAATTTTAACAGTTTTGTCATGTTAAGACTTAAACATGGTTTTTGACATGTACCTTTTCAACCCAGAGAGTTGTACGGTATGTCATACGTTGTTCTCTCAGAGCCCGTTTGGTTATAGTATGATTTCGTGGTGACTACACTTAAAAAGGTCAAGATGGTCTCATAGCAGATACTGCCGAAGTGGAATGAAGTGTTTTACACTTTACTGTACTAGGTCCAGCTTTGAGGTGGGGGGGAGTGACTATTTCTCTTTCTTGCTGCCTTTGCCCTCCATAAATCAAAAGCGGAGTTAGGTACCCATTTACTGATGGGTAGACTGGAGCGTGACGCATCCGTGTCTTCAATCCGGCACCTTTGCCATGAGAGGCCAACACCCTAACTGCTCTGCCAAGTGGACGCTCATCTACACTTTACACAACGTGAAACAAAGGTATATGTTGCAGACAAGTCTTATAACACTTCAGACTCCGCATTGGCCACAACAGATTGAGATACCATCTATTCAACAATCTAAAGATAGGAACTACCGATCAGTGTAACTGTGGCACTGATAAAATGACTGCTGAACATCTGCTTCAAAGTTGCCCCTTATATGTGGTACAGAGAAAGCGCATATGGCCGACGCCAGCTCCTTTCGTGGAAAAGCTTTACTGGGATTCAAATAGCCTCAAACTGACTACTGCTTTCTTTGAGAACATTCAAGTGGACGTCTGAGAGTGTACGAAGAAAAAGAAAACACTTGAATATATTCTTCACTCAATTTAGATTTTATATACCGTATATAGAACAGGACTCATGCCCTCTTAGGCATGTCCTTCCTACCAGGCGACTGTTATGATGTGCAAGAGGCTGGCAACCTCAACATGTGAAGCAGGTTGCTACAGAAACCACTCCTGCATGTGAATGTGTTGTGTAGGTGTTTACTGCAAGGAGGCCAGCTCCAGTGGTGGTTCTATGCTCCATAGGGAGAGCAAAAAGGAAAAACTTCTGATGATCAGATTACCTCCTGTTGTATCGCTCTGTATATAGTTTCCTATCTTATTACAATATATTTTGTCATAAATATATGTGATTACTGCTTGCTGTAAAACATCACCAGTGGGGAAAAATATTGACATCCATTTTTATGTAAAACCTAGGGAGCCGCGCTGGTGTAATGGTTACCACACTGCGCTGGCGATCGGGTGATCCAGGTGCGAGGACATTTGAAAGTGTCTTCGACCAAGACTCGGACTGGAATAATTCGAGCCCTGGCGAAGACATTTGAAGAGGTGCCTTCGACCAGGGACTGGAATAACCTGAACGGCTCCTGAGCCAACCCAGCTCTTATGGGTACCTCCAAAATTGGTGAGTATCTGCCTGAATGTATAGGGAAAAAGAGATACTCACGTAAAATCAGTCTCAAGTTAGACATATTAACCTGAGATTTTGCCTCGAGTATGAGCGGGCATACAACTAAAAAAAAAAAAAAAAAAATGTAAAACCTAAAAATCACTTGAGACAGAAAGAGTTAACCCTCACTGATGCTTGAGGTCAAAACATGATATGTAACAGACTATGATCATCTATTAACTCTTTCAACCCTCAAGGGCTGTATGGCATGGTACATTATTCTCTCAAGGGCTGTTTTGTAAGTCCATTTAGCAATAGTCAGTTATAATCATGTCTGTACTTTACACAATATAAAACAAAAGTATATGTTGCAGATAAGTCTTATAACACTTAAATATATTATTCAACCAATTTACAAAGGTTTTAATGGGATGTGAGGGAATGCACACTGCTCCTGTATGAATTCCAGGGCTAGAAATCGAACCAAAACCCTGAAGCGCCTCCACGTGGTGCATCCTGGAAACAGGCAACCTTCAAGTTGCGTGCCCAATACTTCAGGGATTGAGTAGCCACACCAGAGTGGCCTAACATCATGATTCCCCCCTCCCCCCTGTGGTGAAAGTTGTAAAGCGCTCAGCATTGCACACTAAACTTGGGGGAATCACTGGGACCCCAAATTTAACTCTGGCTTTTTACTTGGCTGGATGTGTGCACGGGGCCTAACAATGAAGTTATGACAGGTGAGGGAAGCTGGGAAATGGTTTTGTGCAGGACGTGACGATTCCTTGGGAGACCCCAGAACCAGAGCAAAGAATTATAGCCCCGTGTATTTAAAGAGCCTGCCATGAATACACAGTATGCTGCCTCTCCTCCCCTTTTTTGTGTGGTGTGAAACCATGTATAAGAATCCTTTACATGCATGCCAGTCCAGGATGGAGTACCCGGGAAAGAAACTTTAGCTCATGATTCCAACCCAACAAGTTTCAGAATGACTGATAAACCTCAGAAGAAGACTGTATCTTTTTGTTTTTAAATAAAATTTTGGCGAGGCGCGTCCCGTTCAACCTAGTCGGTTATATTAGGGTGCATGTCCAAATATAAAAGACCTTGAGGTCTTGAAAAATTAAGGATGAGTTTAAAAGCACCTGTTTCAGCAGGTGTACAATGTAGACAATGTAGTCAATGTAGACAATGTAGTCAATGCTAAGGATTCCTCAACTTATCTTCAAAAGAGCAACAAGCTCAGTAGCCCTAGTTAAACAACAGTAACAACAAAGATTTTATACATTTTACAAGATATTTTGTCATAAATTATGAGGTTACTGCTTGCTCCAAAACGTCACCAGTGGTAAAACATTGATACCCCATTTCTAAGCCTAGTAAAACCTTAAATCTTCTCAGGACAGAGAACACTTGCAGTCCCAATAAGACCTGTAACTGACTGTTACCACCTATTACTTTATATCATTAACTATTCTACACCTGTATGTCACAAATGGCAGTCAACATAAGCTTCCTATGTGCTGAGATGTAAAAATGGTCATTAAAAAAAAAAAAAACCTTACTGGGTAAAGAGGAGGAAATTAATGATGGACATTTTTTTATACAGCTGTAATACTTTCTACAAATGAAGAGGTGGACGGAACATTATGAGAACTTCTAGATAAACCAGCTCTACAAGATACCCCAGATATTCAGTCAGCAGAAAAGGAGTTACTAGATAACTGAAGAAAAAAAACCAAAAAAGGAGATGGAAAAGCTTCTGGCCAGATGGCATTCCAGCAAAGGCCATCAAAGCAGACACTGACACTTACACAGCATTATACACATTTCTTGGTAAAGTCTGCAAAAAAGCAGAAGAAACAACAGTAGACAAGAAGGAAGAATACATGATCAAGTTGCCAAAGAAGGAAGATGTGAAAGAGAACACAAATCTGATTTGCAAGAGAATACAGATACAGAGGGATGAAGCTACTATCAGAGCCATAAAAAATATCAAACAGGATTATACTTGTGAAATGAAGAGGCATTAGACAGACAACTGAGAGATGAACAAGCAGGTATTTGACAAAGCAGATCCTGTATATATCAGACAGCCACAACGTGCATACTAGTAGAACAGAGCTTAGAAATGAACTCAAAACTTTACATTGGATTTATGGAGTGACAAAGAAGCCCTTTGGAAAGTGATGAGACAACAGAATCCATCTAAAGTTCATTAACTTAATAAAGAAGGCATGACGAAAATGAAATTCAAAATTCTTCATTAAGACCAACTTATAAAGCTTTTGAAGATAAGAACTGGTATGTGGCAGGAAGTCCTCTTGTCACCATTTCTCTTCTTACTGGTTATGGATTTAATTATGAAAATGACAACATCAACCAACATAAATGGAGTTCATTGAACTTTAAACAAAACAGTTCAGCGATGTGATCTATCTCATCGATCCCATAACCAGAAGCAAAATAAAAGAATACTTGAAGGGAGATCATGGCAAGGTGATCTGGAAACATACGTAGAGAAGCAAACAAGTTACGAGATTAAACAATCAATTGCTAGCAAATGATAGCCAGATTTTATCTGCAGAAACATCACTTTCAAGATGTGGACTCCTGTGAAGATCTAGCCAGTGACACAGACAAAGCTGAAGGAAGATGGTGATATCAAAATAACAATACAATATGCAAGAGTTTGCCAGCAACATAGACAAAGCTGGAAGAAGATGGCGATATCAAAATAACAATACGTTTCATTTCATTTAGAAATAAAAAGAAATTGAGTCCAACACATAAATAGAGAACCTCTAATTAAAATTCAAGGCAGCATAAACAACATAAACAGCAACCAAAATAACAACATAAATGGCAACCAAAAAACAACAAACAGCAACCAAAAAAAAACAACAAACAGCAACCAAAAAAAAACAACAAACAGCAACCAAAAAAACAACAAACAGCAACCAAAAAAAAAGGCAAAACAACATAAACAGCAACCAAAAAAACAACAAACAGCAACACAAAAAAAACAACAAACAGCAACCCCCAAAAAAATGGCAAAACAACATTAACAGCAACCAAAAAGTTATAGACTTGTAAATGGGTGTTTGCGCAAATAGAACAAAATAAAAATAGGGATTAAAATGGTATTACAAGATGATAAATGTGGAACTTACAGAAAGAACTAGACAAATGCCAGAGAAACAAGAGGTGAGGAAAAATAATTGAAGACCTCATTGAAAAAATCTGACATGTCACATTTTTAGAAAAACTGAGTGCCCTAAGCACGTTAAACTTTTTCCAAAAAAAGTGTAGAAATTAAAATTATATTTGAAAATGCATTCATCTCCAAGAAAAGAAAGCATAAAAACAGTAAATCCTTATTTGTGACATAGCGTTTCAAAAATTTAATTTTCTCGCATTCAATATTTTGTGACATATCAGGTTTTTTCCAATGAGGTCTTCATTGTCATTGGATAGGACACAAACTGAGAAACATTAAATTTCATTATACCATAACCATTCAACTACCTGTGCAGCACAAGACTTCAATAAGTTCACACTAAGCCTTCCTGTCCTGGGCCATCAATTTGACATATTTCCATATTCTCTTTATCGCACTTAAATCTGTCTCCAGTTCTCTTTGCAATCCGTTTTTTTTATTCTCTATGTCTCTTACCCTGGGTATCCCAGAACAAGGACAGCTTTGTAATATCATCAACTGACTTCTTCAGTGCGTGCCCTATGAATAATACTAGTGATTAACATTAAAAATTCATAACAGTACATGATAACTCCCTAAGTAATATCATTAAATTAACACCTCACTTTTCCTAAAAAAAACTATTATTTCATTAAAATTTTACTCATTGTTATCTTCCTACATTTAAATGTTCCTAACAGTACCCTATCTACCACCAATACATAATAACTCTCCTCAATACACTCTCAATATTATCATTTTATAAAAGGGCTTGTAAACTAAATCTTTCAACAACAAAAAACTCATTGTGGTAGCCTAAAAAACTCATATTATAACAACTCTGATGTAACCTAAATACTATCATTTTATCACAACTATCAATGTTTTAACCTGCATCCTGTCATTACATAAAAACTTTCCTTATTGTAACCTAAATGCTGTTATTTAATGTAAAAATAACACGTTACTTGTTGTAACCTAAATATGATCATTTTATTTAAAAAAACTCTCCTTGTAACCTAAATATTATCATTTTATAAAACCTGTCCTTGCTGTAACCTAAGCACTATCATTTTCTAAAAACTCTTCTTTTGTAACCTAGATCTCATCATTACACAAAAACTCTCCATACTGTCAACTAAATTCAGCAATTTTATTTTAAAAAACTCTCCTTTTTGTAACTATTAAATTATAACATTTTATAAAAACTTTCCTTGACGTAACCTAAACATTACCATTTTATAAGAAACTTGCCTTGTTGTAACCTCAGTGTTATCATGCCATGAAAAACTCTTCTTGCAGTGACCAAAATCCCATGATTACATAAAAAAACTTCCTTATTGTAAACTAAATTCAGTCATTTTATAAAAACTCTCCTTATAACTAAAATCATTTTATAAAAACTCTCCTTGTTGCAACCTAAATAAAATTTTGTCAAAAACTCTTAGTGTTGTAATGTAAATGCTATTATAACATAAAAACTCCTATAATGACATAAAACGCACCTTGCAACATAAATCCTATCAGTACATGAAAACTCTCCTCACTGCATACCATCTAATACTTTTTCAGTCCCGAAGGAGCATAGGCCTTCAACAAACTCATGCTAGTCTTCCTGTCCCGTAACCATCAGCTCAGTTTCTCTGTCTTCATCATCCCCCGTTGTGACTGTCTCACCATGTGTTACTTGGACACCGAAAGGGGAAGCAAAGAATAAGTAACATATGAACTATCATACATGTCCATAAAAGGTAGCGTAAGGACGGGTTGGGCATGGGCTGCTGGCTACCCATCCCTATAGAAATTTATAACAACAAATCTCCATCTAATATATTACATAAAGACTCAATCATTATGAGAACAATTCACGTACACATACCTATACACATTCATACTCATTTAAATACACATACATGTGGACAGCTTATTTTATACTCTTATCATACAAGATAGCTGAAAAGATCCTGGCTCCATGCGGTCTCAGTCCTCATCACAGAATGTACAACTGTCTGAACAAAGGATTATTTACTAAACAGTGTAAAATAAAATATCAATAATATATACAAACAAATGTCAGAATGTATATAACATCAATTATCAGATTACATTAAAACATCAGAAACAATGTCCTTCTACTGACCAATGTATGAGTTCCCAATGTTAATGGGAGGAGTGGCAGTGCATTTTTAAGCCAAACTATAAAAGATATGAAAATGGGATTAGCTCTGTTTCCTGATAGTTTATAATCTGCCTAGAATCTAAATATGTGAAAATTGTCAGACTACAATTTATGAAGGTATAGTGTGACTATGAAAATTGAATGTTCTTAAGAAATTGTTCTTTTTTCCTATGAAGCAAACAATGAATTTCTCAGAACCAATTTGTTTGTTTACTAATTTTCTTATAACATGCTAATTTATTCAACATGAGATTTGGGCACAGACACTTTTCATTGCATAACAAAACTTTTTTTAAAAATCATTTTTTGATAAACTTGTCAAAATTTTTGACTTACTGCAAAGAAAAAGCTTCCAGTTCAATTTCTGATCCTTATAACTCAACAAATAAAAAGTCCTTAGTAAACTGAATAATTTAATATTAAAATCCAATATTGCCACCATTTCCCATGGCAACCCGGTGATATTAAATCGTTAAATACTTTGTCATGTATTACTATTAGTGTGTTATGCTAAGTCTGTGCATTTGTAATCAAAATCTTGTAATTAATTATGAAAATAGCACTTCCATGTAGCTCCTCCCTTCAAAAACTTTCAAAAACAAAAAAGTACATGAACTTCATCAACTGTGTTGAAGTGAAAAAACAAGAAACCTGATTAGAAAAAAATGAACTGTAAACCCTTCTTTCCGGAGCCAACATTCACAGACGTCAGTGCTTTTTGAATGGAGAGATTTGCTTATCTGTGGGTTTCTGTGGAGACTTCTGGTTTGGTTCGTTACATCCTTGCTGTCTGATATTGTAAGGAGAGTTCTCTTCTCCTAGCAGCCAGTATGTGACAACAGAGCCCTTGCCCTGGTGAAATAATCATGTGAAATCATGAGACAAATAAAACAAGTGAACTGACCCTGCAATACAGAGCATTACAACATGAGTAAATCTGATCATCAGAAGTATTCCCTACATCAAACAAGTGGTTCAGGCCTTTTATCACCTTTTACATTCTTGGGGGGGAAAGAGGGGGGGGGGGGGGGGGGGGTGACTTGAGGCCTTTGAGTCATATACGACTTCCCATGTGTCAACCACCTGTTGATGTTTTTTTTCTACTTGTTGCTGGGAATTGAACTCACTGCACCTTGGTTGCAAACTTTCAAATTCACTACTTGATTTATTCATTCTGAATCTGCCAACTTAAGCCAGAAAAAAGCAATAACTTGTTATTGAAACGCTCAAGCACAAATAATATCATACTTATGAAATAATTGGCCTAAAAATATATTGCTAATAAGATGAGAATCAATAAAATAAAGAAAACTGTATTTTTATAATGGTAAACTACTGAGACTTAGCCATAGCTTCTTTTATTCATTGAGAGGAAGGCCATGTTAACTGGCATTGGCCAATCAAATCACTCCTTCTCCTACAGTCTCTAGTGTCCTTGAATCAGCTGTATCTCTTCAATCTCTCCCTCTCCCCCCATGTTCATGTGGTCCAGGTTTTTTGAGCATTATTTCTCTGTCTTTTAGTTATCATCGTCAATACTCTTAACCCAAACCTCTCCCCAAGGAGGGACACAGGTCCCTTCAACAAGTTTAATGCAAAGGTCCTCTCCTGTCCCTGTAAACATTCACTCAAGATTGCTCCATGTCGTTTTTTAATATCCCTTTCATTTCTGTTTCTGTCCCAACTTTCTTCTCTTCTCTATGTTGTGTTTATATCAATCACTTCTCCCTGTACTTCATTTATACCCTGGGGGTTCAAGAACAAAGTAACTGCCGCCAACCAAGTTTTCTCAACATGGTCACCCTCATATCCATTCGCCCATGCATCCTTCTTCTTGCATCCTGCTCCACTGGCACTTGTCCTGATTCTTGTCATCAGTTCCTACAAGGTGATCATATTGTTCCATTTCAATCCTTCTACTCTACCTGCAATACTAAAAATGAAGCTTCAGCTATGAAAAGTCCCAAGGAAAGCTGAAATCCTATTTATTAAGAGTCTAAAGTTCCCCGGTGAAGATGATTTTTATTATAATCTTGTTTTGTTCCTTAATGATATTCATTATAATTTTATTCCCACATACAAAATTTTGTTTATGCCAGTTTGGTAAAGAAAAGAGCAGTTCAGACAGCATTTTCAGCCGATGTTTCAATTGTTTTGTTAACATTTGCATAGTACAATTTTACTATTTACTAGTTCATCATTCATACATTCCAATACCGTATTGTTTAACTTCTAGTTCCTATATATTATTTTTTTTTTGTCAGATCAGACACATAACTTCAAGCTTCGTAACTGCAAGTAAAAAAAAAAAAAAAAAAAAAAACTAGCAAAATTGTTCTGACAAAATCTTATTTGCAGAAAAATGTTCTGGAAATAAATTCCTCCTGAGCATTGCTAAAGTGTGTATCTGAAATAGAGAACATTCTTCATGGACCGGCCAGTCCCTGACCTTAACAGATGCCTCTCAGTTAATTAATTAGACTTATTTCTTAATAATAAAAGTGAGATTGTATTTCATTTAAACAGGCATGTTGCAGTTAGAATGGCTGGTATATAACAGTCAGAGAGAATTTTTTTTTGGGTTTTGAGTTCTCATATCAAGTTTTCATTGATATTCTCTGAAATGTTAAGGTATTTTTTTAGCCTGCCTTCCTATAAATTGTGTTAAAATTCATCTGAACACGTTTTTCAGATGTTAGACTAAAATAAATATTCATTTCCTTTGTGTTTCATGTTTCTCATCAGTCATCAGATTTCTTGCATGTCCATACTCTCTACTTTAGATGATATAGCACATGATGCTTGATGATTAAAAAAGTTTAAAGATGGGACTTTAAAAGTGATGAGAGTTGAGACAAGGCAGCATGAGAGAGGTCAGAGTAAGAGAAGCAGATAAATACAGTGAACAAATTAGTACCTTCAGGATGAACCCTTCATTTCAACTGCACCCCTGAATCTCCAACTGGTAATGTTGCAATACTGATCTAAAAAGTTCCTTGGTATACAATACGGGCTTACATGGATTCGTAGAGCTGAAGGAGCAAATGTAAACAATAATTTATAAACGCTCTATAAGGTGAAAATTTATGTTTCCTTAATTATGGCCAGTAACACTAGAAAGACTCAGTATATCTGGCAAAAACCTTTAAAATTTTGTGCTGTATTCCATTCATCATGTCATTGATCAAATCATTCATCAGGCAATAATGTTACGACATGTTTTAACAATGTTCGTCAGCTAACAGTGTGAGCACTTGTAGGATTGCACATTTTGGATGCTTGAGGATGTTTGTTAAAAGATAGAATGGTTTTTCACCACTTCAACAAACGTTATTTAGATGAACGCCCAAGGATATTAGTAACTTGATGACCGTGTTAAGATTGTTATGGTCCCCCCCGAGTTTTGACTACCAACAAAGTCCACGGTCAACAACCCACTTTTTGATTATAAGCCTCCGGAGCGAGAACGGACGCAATTCTGTTTCAAAACTCATCAACAACTGCTTACTCCAACTCCCAAATGATTGATTTGTGCAAGTATTCCTCGTTATACAAAATGTTGGCTATAAAGGTCGGTCCGGGCCTTAAAATTTTGGGGGTTTTTGTGAGGTTAACGGACGGTTTAAGAGAAAAAACCACAGGGAATTATTGAAAGTCCAAAAATACGAGTAGTTTTTTTAATTCATGTGTTTATGATCTAGAGTTGCAGTACGGGCGAAGTCACCATTATCCCTCTTTCTTTCGTAACCCTGCATATTTCATAGCCTCACCAACCACGTTCTGACGACGATTAATTAATTGTTCTACCTGTTTGGAACTTAGGACTGGCACTGATAGAAGATTGAAGTTATAGAGGGACGAAGATGGGATGGAGATTATTACATACAACTGTGAAATTATTGTCTTGAAAAAACTGAACAACTGTAAATGTTGATAATATTTATATATTGTGTGGACTCAAAAAGAAGGAGTTTTAACGGTCGTTTGATGGACTTTCAGGCTCTTGGGTAAAACCGTTGAGAGAGCCCTTTGTTCTTATACACTTCATTTGAATGTTTGATTTTAAGCCAACGATATCGTTAAAGTACGATACTAAATATTGATGAAACTTTTAGGACGGGGGGTTTGAAAGGAAAAATAACGAAACGAAGACCCTCAATATATTAAAACAAATACCCCACATCAATCAAATTATACATCTTCCTGCTGCTGAGGATATACCCCACACGCCCAGAAACAGTGGTGTAACACATTCATCCATTTCATTCAGTCTTCATATTCATCATTTCATTCCATCATTTTCATTCATTCATTCATCCTTCATTCATTCTTTCATCCATCATTCATTTTCAGTCATCCGTCTTTCATTTCATTCATCATTCATTTCATTTCTCATTCATCATTCATTCCTTCTATCAATCATTCATCATTCAGGTGGTGGGGGGGGGTGGGGTGTGGTCATTTCATCCATTCATCCACATCATTCAATCATTCATCCATCAATAATTCTTCTCATTTTCAATCCATCATTCATTCATTCATCATACATACAGTTCAATTTCATTCCTCAATAATTCATTTATAATACAAACAACCGCATCATAATCCTCCCAAAAAATCTTAAGTAGTCCCCCCTCAACACAAACCAAGTCCTTCTGTCCCTAGGTTCTTTGTCAGGTCTGCAATTTATTATTTTCATTCATTTTCTGTCTCCAGTACACTTCTTTCTCCGGGTGTTCTTTTTTGGTCTCCCCTCCCACATTTTCCCTTCCTCCCACTGCTTCTTTTTTAACCCTGGGTATATTCCAGAAGAAGGGACTCGCCCTGTGGATATAGCTATAAATAGTTGTCTTTTCTGTTTGTGTGTTCCTATCTATCACCCAGTGCCTTTTTGTCTTCCCTCATCTCTTGGTGATTCCTGCTGGGGTGGCCCTTGTCCTGGTTTCGGTGGTTATTTAGTTTCATATTAAGTAATTTTGTCATAACCAATTTTAAACTCCCGCTATTTTTATGCAAGCTCCAAATAATATCTAGCTGTCTTGGCTTTTGTTTGTATTTGTTTCTTTATGTGTTAAAACAAGCCATGTGGAATCGAGAACTGACTTAATCATTTGAGTTTTACAGTGGTCAATGAGATTTTATATGGATGTTATTATGGCCATAATCAGCAGCATTTGTAACATATTATTTGGAATCGAAAACATTACTATTTCTAATTCCTTCTTCTTCTTCTTTCCCTCGTTCATTTCATCATCCTGGAAAAAGGACGGTGGTTGCGTTTGTGGTATGTTTCCTACGCCAAAGCTGGGATATCTGATCTTGCAACCTGTCGGTCCGACCTACATAGAAATTTATCCGACTTCTGGACTTCTGCTTTCTGCACAAGGGGCTTTTTTTTGGGACCTCCGGGCGGGGGGTTGCCTTTCCCATTTCGATCCGTACTCTACTCGCTCAGCGCCGGACTCTGCACTCTGCTGGCATACGTGTTCCTCCAGGACTACCACGTGGAGTGGAAGTACGGCTTGACCAGCTCTGGGTTCGCTTGGTCGGATGCAAGCATTCAAAGCGATGGGTTGTTGGCTACTGGCAATTCACTAATTGGCTACTCTTGCTTCCTCTTTGGGGGTCGCGCTATAAAATTATATTATACAACCCATCCACTTCAGAGGGTTGAACCGGATATTTCTCATTATCAATTTACACCAAACAAAAAATTTGAGTTCCAATAATTTGATTTTTACAAAATCATTGGACTTAATTTCTTGTGCATTACTCTATAATTGCCCCACAGCAAATGAAAGCAGAAAGTTTCCCTTATTAAGTTTCTCTTTTAGTTTATCTCTTTAGACAATCCTGCATTTATAGTGACTTGTACTGAAGAGATACCTTTACCTATTCATACATACACTCCGACAAAAAACATTACAAGGGGTGGTCACCTATAAAGCCACATGTACTATTAAAACAACCGTTTACCATGGAAAGCTTAGGCTCCTGTTACCCTTTGCATATTTTTATATACAAACTAACTTTATGGCGTCCTTCTATTTTGTCTTTTTTTTTTTTCCAACATTGGTATTGAACGATATTGTAGTTGTAAAAAAAAAAAAGTTTCTTCTTAACAGGTAATGGGGATAAGTAGGCCTCTCTTATGCAACCCACCCCTTCAGGGCAGTTTTGCCTTTTTTATGGCCATGCTTAATCAGAATACAGTGTTGCTAGGTCTTTTGCTTCTCATGTATACTTAATTTTAAAAACATCCTCTATACTTCAAAAATCCACAAGCTTTTTCTTCTGTTCCGTACATACACGCTACTTACGAGGGATGCAAACTTTGTTTGTTAGTTAGGACATTAAATTGTATTGTTTCCCTTACACGTACTCTCGCCAACAAGAGTAACATCATACCACAGCAGAAGAAAGCTCAACTGACGTTTTGTGCACCCCAACATATAGTCTATAGGAAAGTGTGATCCCTTGTATACACACACACGGGATCTTCTCCGCTGGCAGCTCTGTACGTTCATTGTCCTGTGGTGATGCAGTGGTTTTTAAAAAATACTTTTTGAATAAGTAAAAATAGCCGTAAGGTAATGGTGCATCTGAATTTGAAAATAACTTCCCCCGTCTTATGACTGGGGCTTTACAACTAGTAGTTATTATAGTTTCCCTTGAGACATTTTATTTGTAGTAGAAATATACAGATAAGAACACTTACGTATCCCAATTTTGTTTCCATTCTTGAAGATGTATTTACTGTGTCCCCAAAAAGACAGTATCTCCTATCTCCAGCGGCATCTTTTATTAATAAATTATCTTTATAAAGTAAGCCAACTACACCAGCACCATACTTGAAAGAAACTGGACCCCTGGAATAGAGGTGATGACATTTAATACATTTGCCCACAACTAGGCTACTCCTCAGAGGCATTCTACACTTATAAACACTTTTCATGCATGCCGCCAGAGTTCTGAATAAACGTATATAAATGGACACTAATCAGCGTTTTCACATTCAAAAAAAAGTTCCCTTTTTTTTTCCTGGGGGGGGCGGGGGGACCTCTAAGAAAAGCATTACGGAAACGAATTTGGGACTATAAACTCTAACTGCTCTCTTGAAATCTTCGGGCCACGTCACAAAGAGGTGTACTAATATAATATGAAGTGCCCAAACTTATCATGTACGAACAAAATGGATAAAGGAAAAACTAAACCACTTGGCATAAAAGCATCATACATGCTTATGTGTGCTGGCTTCCCTTGGGAAAACCATTGAAGTGATGACCTATGACCTTGACTCCTCCGGGCAGGGCTGGGCCTTAAGGGCAGAGTGAGTGACTGGACCAACCTACTCATGGGGTTTTTTTTTTTTTTATAATATAAAATTTTTCATATAAAATCCTAAAAAAAAAAAACAAGGCAAAAAATGTCCAATACCAAGATGAACTAAAAATAACTAAAAATTAAACCAATAATAAAAATTGCTGAGGCTCAAGCTTAAAAACGGGATATTTCATGATTGAGGAACCCTCATGCGAAGAGTGTCAAGAACCAAACACAATTAGAAAACTTACACTTTCTGGTGGGGCTGTGGCAAAAAAATAGGACCAACAGAGGCAAAACATGTAAGGACAGACAATTGTAGTAACCACAGGGTAGAAATGAGTTGTAGAAAAAATCTCATCAGGGCACTAAGACCCCCATCAGAATACAAAAGTTAGTAAAACACTTCATTACAAAAAACTAAAGCTAACATATAAAAACAAAATAAATAAATAAGGATGCGAGCCAGTAGCCATTGCGTAGTCATCTACAACCCCTTCTTTACATTCCCCCTCCTTTCTTCCTGTGAAAGACTCCTCCACGATATAAATACGGATTGACCAAATAAACCCTACAGTGAAAATTAAAAAACATACCAGTTTATGACAAATATCTATTTTGGAGTTTAGAAGACAATATCATATTTTGAAAATAAAAAAGCCATTTTGAAAACTATAACTAACAAACAGTAAAAATACGTCTAGAGATAATATCAGTATAAAATAAATACAAACAAAAGCCAAATAACAATAAACTGAAACATGTCCCTGATATAACCAACAGCTCCATGTATAATGGTTAGATGGTTGAAAGAAAACGTGCTACAAAGAAAAGTTAGCAAAACACCTTGCAAAAAAAAAAATAAAAAAAATAACTAATAAAAATAAACAAAAAAAACAACTACCCTGGGGGCAAAGAAGGGGGGGGGGGGCCCGCAAACCGGCGCAGTTGTGATATTTTAAAACTGCATTTTACATCAAGAACGCTTGACCTGTCCTCCAGCTTGTGACACAGTTCGCCCATACTTAAGTATGCAATATAAATGTCTTTTATAAGAAATACGTGAAAACTAACGTATGACACATTTGTCACTTCTTCTGTTTTCATGTTGTTACGATGAATGTTCTTTGGTTGTATTGATCATTACTAGAAATACAAATGGAGTTGCGAGTTTTATTTCATGAAAAATTCTTAACTTAACTTTTCCTGGCTCAAACTTAAGTGTGAATGGGAGATGATGTTGCAACCCACTCACCTAGAGTCTGGGGCACTGCAACGCTCTTAGACCTTGAGAACTGGCTCTGGCTCCATTTTCTTTTTTAATTTATTTTTGATTTCCGTAAAACCAGTTTTACAATTAACAGGCAGCCTTCTTTTTTTATTTACGGTGGTATATAGGGAGCCAAAGAGGGATATGATAATGATGATCACCTTTTACTTGACCCATTATTCTTCCCTGTTTCTTTCTAACATGGATGAGAAGGCAAATCTGGAAGCGATCCTTATATGACCGTCAACCAGCTAAGCACAATGCTACCAGTAATTCAATTGTGGAAGTGCCAACACGCTTCAAAGACCTGTCTGTGAGGATATTATCACCTGCATTGACTCTTTGAAAAATCATCTCCACACACTTCCAGGGATTCCCCATGTGGTGAAACCCAGCAATCACCACATAAAGCGTGGAGATGCAGTCAATTTGAGACCCCAACTGATCTAACTCTGGCTTTTGGGGAGGGGGGGGGGGGGGGCGGCGGGGGGGCGGGGGTTGCCGCCCGCGCCTACCGGGGTGGTGCCGCAAAAATGCAGGAGGAGATCTCACTATGGACCCCTCTGATAAGGCTTACAGTGGGAGCTGAGAAGGGGATTCTGTGTAGAACGTAACAATTCCTTGGGAGAGCCCAAAACCCAGATCCCAGTATTTTTAGCTCTGCATATTATTGAGAGGCCCCCTGGATGGTGGAGAATGCACCAGTATGCCCACACATTATTTACCCTTCTTCCTCCTAAGCTTGGAAAACTAGATGAAATGATCGCTTTCATAATTGCAACCAATACCACTGAAGAAACTGGAGCGGTTTGTAGCAGATCAGCTTTGTGTCATTTAACAACTCATAACACGTTTCGAAGCAATGGCAGAAAAGGCCACAGGAAAAAAAGCCTAGACCCTCCTAATTAAGATAAATCACACCAAAGGTGTCTTCAATTTGGTTTTGGGTCCTGCAAGGATAAAGCGAAAGCTTCAGCCGCACTAGTTAAAACAACAATAAACTAACCCTGTTTATTCAGGCCGGGGTCTAATTATACTGAATATAAAATGAGTAGAAAATTGGACAACAAGTGCACCCTGACAAAGACTGAGCAAGTTCATATCAAAAGTTGACTAAGTGGGTGGTATGGCCCATCCACCTCTAATTCTTAAGGTACTGGGGACTTCAACTTTCCCAGTTCAGGTAATATATTGGATGGAAGTTTTTTTTTTAGAACGAACAGTGGGTCCTAAATGATGTCATACTCTCCCCCCCCCCCCCCTCCCACCCACCTCATTTGATAGTGCGATCGGATGCCTAGCCTTTCTCGGCAGAAGAGCGAAAAAAATAGAACGTCCCGTTTGCAACCTGTGTCTCCTTAAAAATCCTCTCGGCCCCTCGGCGCAGTTGGAAATTTGAAAAGGAGTAGGCCATGGAGGCCACTTGGCCCAGAACAAAAATGTACAAAATTATGGAAATACCTATCCACCCACAAAAATATAATAGAATGTGTGATTTTTTTCCATTTCCCGTATACACCCATTGGGATCCCCTCGCCAGTGGCTCTACGGATGTTCCGTGTCACTGTGCTGAGATCCGGCCTTTGTGTTGATCCTAAGGGCGGGATATCGGAGCACTGATGGAGTTTGTCCGTTGTGTAATGAAAATAGTCCTTACAACCCCACAAACCATGTTGATTAAAACATTAAATGAGAAATTACAACTTGTTACTGGTGATAATGGTTACAAATAACCAGCAACATTGTTACTTTTTACTTTCAATTTGAATCTGATTTGATAAAAGCAGGGAGTGAAGCTGGAAGTTTTAAAACTCCACAGTGAATGAAGTGTTTTTTCCATTTACTTCGCACTTTCGCAGGTGCAGTGCAGCACCCCCCCCCCCCCCCCCCCCCCCCCCCCCCCCCCCCCCCCCCACCCCCCCCCCCCCCCCCCCCCCCCCACCCCCCCCGGCGAGAGGTTTTATTTGGCTCTTGGATCAGTATAGTACTGACAATTACAGAAATAGAATTTCTGCAGAAAAATGGTGAAGTCCCAGTGTCTGAGAGGACTACTGGTATCACAAATTAGTTACGGCTGTGAATGTTCTGATCTCGAAACAATAGTAGAGAGGAGACCGACATAAAGTGCCACCTCCGCTGTGTAACTAACTGTGATATTAAAAAAAACAAGGAAACAGATTTTGCTTAACAATGATAAAATTGACAAGTCTTCAAATACAATTTCCTTATTATTTATTTAGTATATATACACTATCTACTCTTGTGCTGAAGGGTGAATGTTGAAAAATGGAATGTAATGAATTTGTAAGTTTACATATGATTTACAAATATTTATTTTATATATATATATGTGTAAATAAATATTACAACAAGTTTTCCAATTATAGGAACACAAATTATATCAGCTGTGCTGTTATTCAATTATAGTACATGTATCAGCTGTGCTGTTAATTAAGGATATAACACTTATCAGCTATGCTGTTATTTTTGTCTCTTGCTATGCTAATTCACTTTCTCATCACTGACAGTTTCTATGCTCACAATGCTGACAGAAATGGTACTAATGTGTACTCATCTCTCTAAGGTCTGTTCTTCTTTGGTTGGTTCACACAACATCGGCTGAGTATCGTTCCTTTAGCCCACCCAAGACTGAGGGGGACCAAAGATGTAGAGTCAGGACAACCTCTATGCTCCTGCGGAGTTCCAAGCAGCTGGATTGACGACCCACGATCTCAGGTTTTAGGACATGAATAAAACCCTCTAAGATTCAAACCGGCCAGATTTTGACTCGACTTAGCAAAGCAGGCTGCAGGTCATTGCACTCCAGGTAAACTATAACTCAAGGTGACAGCTTCTCCTCTTCAGTCGGTCGGTATCTCTGGCGTCGTGTCGGTGATGTGTGATTATGCATAAAATCCGCCCGATTATATAGGTAGGAGAAATCTTAAGGAAAGCTTTTGGTTGGTTCCTGGCGGAGCAAGCTGATTGGTTTCCTCCGGTTTAGTACTCAAGCGCTGTACAGCCTAATTTTATTCAGTTTTAGTCCGCCATCTTGCGTGAACAAGATGGCCGTTAATTTATTCTGTCTCAGAGACTGGTGAACGTTGCTCGTTGATTGGTTGAAGCAAATCTGTATCTCGACATAGTGATTAACAAAGTAGTGGGTTACACTCGTTTCACGACATAGCCCCCTCCTTTCCTAGCTGTGACTTGTCATAGCTGACGTGTAAACCCCTGCTGTGGTTAATCCTTTTGCGTCTGTCCTTCCAGAGTACTAGGGTGTCGACTTAAAAAATCAGCTCCTACATTGTCTCTTCCCGGAATGTAATTCACGGTAAAGGAATAAGGCGCCAGAAGCAGACTCCACCTTAACAATCTCGAATTTAGCTTTTTAGATGCAGCCAAGAATGTTAAAGGTTGGTGATCGCTTTGGACAATGAAGTGTGTCCCATACAGATAAGGTGAAAATTTGTTGATGGACCAAATTAGAGCTAAACATTCTTTCTCTATGGTCGAGTAGTTCAACTCAGCTGCATTCAGCTTCCTACTGGCGTAGGCGACTGGTAAAAGTACCTCCGGCTGGGCTTTTGATTTCTGCAAGAGAGTTGCACCAATACCTATACTGCTAGCGTCCGTCCTTAATACAAATTCCTGTGTGATATCGGGTAGTGTAAGGATTGGTTTGCTGGTGAGTTTTTCTTTTAGCTCTGTGTAAGCTTTTTCACAATCAGCATTCCATTGGATTTTATCAGGCTGTCCTTTCTTCGTTAAGTTAGTTAATGGTGCACACAGAGAGTTAAAGTGGGGTATGTACTTCTGATAGAACCCACATAATGACACGAATGATCTCACATCTTTCTTCGTTTGAGGTCTGGGTGCCTTCTTTAACTTCTCTATATTCTTTGGGTCAGGAGACATATGACCTGTAGAAATAGTGTGACCTAAGAATTCCAACTCCTTACAACCGATATAGCACTTGGTTGGACGTGCAGTCAATCCAGTGGCTCTCAGTCTGTCAAACAACATGGAGAGCGCTACTATATGCTCTTCAAATGTGTTTGTAGCAACAAGAATGTCATCCATAAAGTTAGTGATATGGGGATTTTGTAGAGGTTCCAACAATTTCCTCATCATTCTTGAAAAGATACTGGGAGCATTTTTCAGCCCAAAGGGTAGTACATTAAACTCGTAGTGTCCGTCTGATGTACTAAATGCCAGCATTTTCCTAACTTCTGGTTTCACTGGTATTTGGTAGTATCCCTTGCTTAGATCTACCTTCGATAAATACCTAGCCTTACTCAGTGTAGAGAACAGCTGGTTGGTGTCAGGTAATGGGTCCACCTGAGATTCTGTGATCGCATTATAGCTTCTTGTAGTAAATACATAACCTGTGTTCACCACTAGGCTTCCTTAATAGCACCACACTTGAGCTATAGGGAGATTCAGACTTTGAAATAATTTTCTCTTTTAAGAGATAGTCAATCTCATCCTTGAGTGTTTGTGCTTGCTATTGTTCAGTCCATGTCCGCAGCAATGCTTCCAGTGGACTGTGTATGGGGACGGCAATACAACAACGTTGCCGGACCCACACCTATTTCTATTGTAAGGGGCAGTATACCGAAGTGGGGCCTGTCTCCCTCAACTGTTTGGTACAGCCCTGGTTCCTACCTCCTTTGGTTCGGGTTTGTTTCTGCAGCTTTTTTAATACTGGTTGCTGACTAACCAAATTTTCCAAATGATCCAGGCCATGGTGTTCCGACAAATATCTAGTCGGGGTGGGATGTCTCTCGTCCCCTCTCTGTACAATACGGAGAGTTGCCATGGTTACTGGTGTAACAGTAGACTTGTTGTGATTTTGTTTTCTCTTTATCACTGCATCTACCTGTTGTTTTCTCTTGTGTATTTTCTTTGTGGGCCTACGTCCGCAACAATGCTTCCCTAGGTCCTGTAACTGGTCTACGCTTCTGAATGAGGTTACCTGGTTACATTCTGAACAGGATTTCATATACCGACTTATGTCTTCAATTATTCCTGGCCAGTAATATCGCAATGCTATATTTTGACCAGTGGCCCCTTTTCCTCTGTGGCCACTGCCTGATGTAGCATGCTCTTGCTCCATAATTTCCTCCCTATAGAATTTTGGCACTACCAGCTGTCCATGCCCTTTAGGTCCTTTTCCAGCTTGTCTGTAGAGTAGGCCATTTTCCATATAGTAGTCTCCTTTCTCTGGAGGGTTATGGGCCTTTGGCAATTTGCCAAAACAAGGCTTCAATGTGCTGTCTGCTGTTTGAGCCTTTTTCATCTTTGTACGATGAATGTTTATTGGATCTCCCTCCTCCTTTTTGGTGCTCGACCTGGTATGGTTTGCTGCCATGACAACAGGTTTTATTGGGTCACCCAAAAAGACATATTTACATCCTATTACCAGCGGGTATATAGGATCATCACTCACTGCTGCTCTTATCACTCCTTCCACATAGCGAGTTCTCACGTTGATCCTTGCTATGGGAAGTGTCATGGTGCCGGTTCCCTGCATTGCCCCTTGTATGTCCACTGTTTCTGTGGTAAGTTGGTCAGGGTGCACTAGGGTTGCACTCACGACTGAGTCGAATTCCAAACCTGAATCATATAAGCACTGAATTTTAGTGCCATTACATGTCACTTCCTCACAGACAGGGGGATGATGGAGGTCATTCTGACTACCTGCCAGTTCCTTCCTTCCCTTGTTCCCTGTTGTGAGACACGCAGCGTAATAAGGAGGGTTGTTCCTTCTGCAGTCTGCAGTATTGTGGTTACTCATTAGACAAGTTTTACACCACTTTCCTTCCTTCCGGTAAGGTGTCTTATCCGATCTTAGAGGGTTTTTGTCCTTTTGGTCAAATCTTTGTTTGTTCCTTGTGGTATGGTCTTTTTGTTCATATTTGGTATAGTTTTGTGATGATTTGAAGTTTTCACCCTGCTTTTTCCTATTTCCTAATACTTCTGCCTGAGCTGCTTGATATCTCTCAGCAACAGTTACAATATCTTCCAATCTCTCTGCTCCTTGTTCCATGATAAACTTCCTCATTTCTTGAGGCATGGACTCTTTCACTTGCTCCATCATTATCATTTCTTTCAGATCCTGACACTTTCCTAAACTACTCCATTTTTCCAAATAGGTTTCCAATCTAGCAGAGAATTGGTGATAGTTTTCTCCTGGAAGAAGTTTAGCTGTTCGGAATTTCTTTCTATATGATTCTGAGTTCTTTTCATATCTCACAAGCAGTGCCTGCTTCAGGATTTCATAATCTTCCTGGTCATCTCTTGAGAGCTTCAAATATACATCGTAGGCCACACCTCTCAATCCCTGAGATAGTTTAAGACTCCATTTTTCTTTCACTAAGCCATAGGTAGTGGCTAGTCTTTCGTATCTATCCAGGTACGACTCAATGGCGTCTTCTTTCTCAACAAATGGGTCCAGATGAAAATTCATGGCCCCACTTGAGGTGCTCTGGCTGGAGCTACTCTCAGAGTGAGGTGAGCTACCACCATTATTGCCAGTATTTGCCTGAATTTCAAGCTCTTTTAATCTCAACTGATGGTCTCTCTCTGCTTGTAATTTCCTTTCCATTTTTCCTCAGCTTCAATTTTTCAGTTTCTCTCTCATTTTTCTTGGCTTTCTTTTGTCTTCTCTCTCAATCTTTTGGTTTCTCTCTCAATCTTTTGTCTTCTCTCTCAGCTTCCAGTCTTTTGTCTTCTCTCTCAGCTTCCAGTCTTTTGGCTTCTCTCTCAGCTTCCGCTTGCAACCGCCTTTCTTCAGCCTCTAATTTCTTTGCTTCTCTATCAGCCTCTAATTTCCTTGCTTCAGTCTCTAATTGCAACTTTCTTTCTTCCCTATCCATATGTTTGTCCACTTCTGTTGTGACATACTGAGTGAGAGCATCACCTGTCATATTTAATTCCTTACCCATCTGCATGATCGCAGTTCTGAACTTCACTAGATCAGCCATGGCGTTACTTAGATAGGGTATGTATATTTACTATAACCAAGTTATTGTAATTAAACTTAATTAATTTAAATGAACAAAAAATTTCCGTGCAACTTTGTGAGCATCAACTATTTACTGAGTACTAAATGGTACTCCTCCTAAGAAAATATTGTTTTTATTTTTTTATATTTTTTTTATTTTTTATTTTAAAAATCCTATTATAGAATTTTTTTTTCAAAAATCTGTTTCTTATGTTATCTATGGGTGGCACAAGATAGAGTGTAGATAGATGAATAGACTAAGTATGGCTCAAGATATACAGAAATATCCCAGGAACGAGCCCCCAGTGTGGCGAGAGGTTTTATTTGGCTCTTGGATCAGTATAGTACTGACAATTACAGAAATAGAATTTCTGCAGAAAATGGTGAAGTCCCAGTGTCTGAGAGGACTACTGGTATCACAAATTAGTTACGGCTGTGAATGATCTGATCTCGAAACAATAGTAAATAACAAGGAAACAGATTTTGCTTAACAATGATAAAATTGACAAGTCTTCAAATACAATTTCCTTATTATTTATTTAGTATATACACTATCTACTCTTGTGCTGAAGGGTGAATGTTGAAAAAATGGAATGTAATGAATTTGTAAGTTTACATATGATTTACAAATATTTATTTTATATATATATATATGTAAATAAATATTACAACAAGTTTTCCAATTATAGGAACAAAAATTATATCAGCTGTGCTGTTATTCAATTATAGTACATGTATCAGCTGTGCTGTTAATTAAGGATATAACACTTATCAGCTATGCTGTTATTTTTGTCTCTTGCTATGCTATTTCACTTTCTCATCACTGACAGTTTCTATGCTCACAATGCTGACAGAAATGGTACTAATGTGTACTCATCTCTCTAAGGTCTGTTCTTCTTTGGTTGGTTCACACAACATCGGCTGAGTATCGTTCCTTTAGCCCACCCAAGACTGAGGGGGACCAAAGATGTAGAGTCAGGACAACCTCTATGCTCCTGTGGAGTTCCAGGCAGCTGGATTGACGACCCACGATCTCAGATTTTAGGACACGTATATAAACCCTCTAAGATTCAAACCGGCCAGATTTTGACTCGACTTAGCAAAGCAGGCTGCAGGTCATTGCACTCCAGGTAAGCTATAAATCAAGGTGACAGAGCTTCCCTCTTCAGTCGGTCGGTATCTCTGGCGTCGTGTCGGTGATGTGTGATTATGCATAAAATCCGCCCGATTATATAGGTAGGTGAATTCTTAAGCACGGCTTTCGGTTGGTTCCTGGCGGAGCAAAATTGATATTGGTTTCCTCCGGTTTGGTACCTGGTCTCATACAGCCTAATTTTATTCAGTTTTATATCGCCATCTTGCAAATCTGTATCTCGACATAGGTGACAAAGTAGTAGTGGGTTTACACTCGTTTCACGACACTTTATAAAAGCCTTACTCAGAATTAAAATTAGTTTGAATTCAATTGCTGTGCATAAAAATGTTAAGGCGTTAAACCTTTTTGAAAATGCAAACAATAAATGGGCTTGTTTTGTACACATGTTTGTTGCTTATCCTTTACCGGACGTAGCAATCAACCTCAGCTTTAATTTGGCTGTGATTTTTCTAGGCAATTTTTTTCCATATATTCAGTAGTTTGCCAATATTTTTCTGAATAACGTTGCAGCAGGGCTTGATACCATTGTTTAAAATCCATACAAAGCGAATCTGTTTACCAAACTGCCTGCAGCAGGTTTCGAACCTGGAAAACTGCGGCGTTCATATCCATTAGGCCACAGACCGACGCCTACTTCATCAGAATTCATCAGTATTTTTACAGTACTCCATTATAATCACCTAGCACTGTTTCCAGGTAATATTGTGGCTTTGGTTGCAAAAGCCTCCTACAATGGGGGGGGGGGGGGGGGGGGGGGGGGGGGGGGGTGGGGGGGGGGGGACTGTAGTGGCCATGCTGCTGCTGAAGGAGCATGGGAGAGAAAAAACAAAACTTCATGATATCATTCTGCTTATAGTTATAGGCCTTTTTAACTGTGGTTATCATTATTTTCCTTTTCATTCTTTATGGAACATGTAGCTACCACTGCAGCCAGTTCCCCCTTGCAGACAGCCCGTCCCATGTATATTTCACATGCTCTTTTAAAAAAAACACAGTGGAATTCTGTAGCCACCTATTTTACATGATGTGGTTGTCCAGCCTAATGCCCAACCTCACTCTAGTCGCTTTGTCCGACATTGCATGAGGAAGCAGTAGTTCTTTCTTTCTTAATCTTCATGAGACCCCCAGGGCTGTTCTACTGTGGGGCAACCAGAGGGCTGTAGTACTTACTGTGGGGTCCCCAGGGCTGTACTACTGTGGGGTCATCAATAAAGTAAGAAACCTCTCCTTACCACTGTGAATGCCAATCCTTAGTTTTAGCTGGTCCGACTGGTCGTCGATGTTCTGATCTTAAACTTAAACACAGCATCTAGTAAGGCCAAAGACATCTGGCTATCTCTCTGGCATGGAGGGTTTCCATTTCTGACAGGCAAACCAGAAACCGGACCATGTAGGCATCACCAATTGTTTCCACCTGAAATCAGTACTTTCATTAAACATCAGACAATCACTTGACATTCTGTTCCATGATAAAAATTCAGAATTGACCTCCACGAAGCAAAGAGTTTTATCAGATACAGAAATAAAATGGGGGACGTTATTAGAGGCATCCAGGTCACACACAAAATGATGCATACTACCAGTATCAAACAGAAGAGAACAAGTGGTAATCTTCAGACTCCGCAATGGCCACAACAGACTGAGATACCATCTATTCAACAAACTAAACATAGGAACTATCATCAGTGTGAACTGTGGTTGTAACTGTGGGCATTGATAAAATGACTGCCTGAACATCTGCTTCAAGTTGCCCAACATTTGCGAGAACAGAGAAAGCGCATATGGCCATCACTAGCACCATTCACGGAAAAGCTCTTTGATGGAGATTCAAATAGCTTCAAACTGACTACGGCTTTCTTTGAAAACATTTTCACGTAAACGTCAGAAAGTGTATGGAAGAAGACACTGAACGGTCACAAAAGAAGAAGGATGCTGAAACTTAAACTCTTTGACTCCGGAACAACGCTCAGAAGCTGTTGGTCAGAGTTGACACCATGCCAAAACAACTCTCCTGATGCGTTGTTTTTTTAGTCTTATCACAAATTAAAAATTACGGCCACCAGGGTGGAAAAGAACTGTGAAGTCAAAGAGTTAAGGGGAGGGGCTACAGCAAAATGATGTTTTCATTAATCACTGCAGGATTTCAATATAAATGGCAAAGGGTGTTAACTGACAAACAGTACTAGCTATCTATACCCAATGCCTGTGGTGGTTTAATGCTATTGGTTGCCATGGAAATGGTGGCCATATTGGATTTTTAATCTCTGCATTTTTTCCAATTCAACTACAGCTTTTTTTATTTCTTGGGGTCATGAAGCCACTAAATTTTGAACATGCCATCCTCATCATTGTATTTTAAAATGTATTGTCAGATTAAAATTTTTTGGATCTTTAATAGGGTTCCGAGAAACAGAACTTTAAAGTTAGTATCTTTTGTCAACATTTTTACATTATTTGAACTAAATCAAAATTCTGAAAAGATCATAAAATTGAGTCTGAGAAAAAAAGTTTCATTATATAATGGGGACAACAAATGTTTGCCCAAATCTCCTGTTGATCTGACTAAGAAATAAGCACGTTATAAGAAAATGATTCACCATTATAACAAGGTTCTAAGAACTTCATGGTTTTCTTTACAGAAAAAGCACATCTGCAAATTTAAAATACACTTATCTTAGGAATGTTTTCTGAAAAAATAATTTTGTACACATTTTAGATGCATGAGATATAAATTATTAGGAAAATTTAAGGACTTAATTCCCAATTATCCATTTTTGTCATATTTTCTACTTAAAAATTCCACTGCCCCTCCTCCCCTTAAGCATCCCTTAGCCCCTGACTGGGCAAAAGCAGCCAGCGGGCCATCACGCCAAGTGTCATCTTGGTAGGGCGAGCAACAAAAACTGTCCCCAATAGTTTGCTCGGACGGTGGGGTTCATCTTTCAAGCCCGTGCCCCCAACTCTGGTTCTGATTGGCATCTTCAGGCCTTCCACTTGTTCTCTGACCAGGTAGTCATTGGTCTGCCTCTCTTTTTGCTGGTCCTTCTGGGGTCCATAAGCATAAATCAGTAATATGAGATAGATAAAATAAAACTGTTTGTTCTTTCATTTGTTACTCCAGCTCCCTGTGGAGCATCGGTCTTCTAGTACATACCACGCTCTTCTGTTCTGTTTCCTTCCAATCTGGATGTTTCCATGTCTTGTTTATCCCTTCCATGTCTGCATCTAATCCCCTTCTGGCTAATATTTGTAGTCTCCCTTATTTCTCCTATTTCTGGGGATTCCCCAATAAAAACTGCGTTATAATGCTACCACCTGGTTTCCTCAATGTGTGTCCTATTTAAGGGTACCAATGGCTGTCATAGCCAGGAGTGGAGTTGAGAATGAGATCTCATTTTTCGTTTATAGAAATACCCCTAGGCATACACGGGATATATACATAGACTCTGACAACAAAAGGCCCAACTCTCCTAGCCTTCATTTGTGGCAGGGGACTCAATTTCATTGATACTAACAGAAGAAGGGGCGAGGTGAGAGGTACATAGGTTGTGGCACCCTAAAAGCAGAAAAAAAGCTCACAGATAGATGATGACCATAAGCCATGGATGGCAAAGGAAAACCTTTTATTTCCAAACAGAAACCTGATCCCTTGCAGGTAGGACTGAGGACAGCCTAAATGCTAAAGGATAATAGCAAACACGAATGCAAAGCTACTTGCTGAAAATTGGGCACACTGGGCAAAAAAAGTGCAGATATTGCAGCCAGCACAGTAAACTCCACACAAGAACATATTTTTTTGCTCAGTAAACAAAAAATCGCACATGTCCTATTCAAAACCAGCAGCTTGTTCCTAACTTCTTGTTTCATTGGTATTTGCCTAGTTCTTCCCATCCGTTCCCCATTGGTGATCTTGTCAAAACCATTACAATCATTCTATTCCCACACAAGGACTTTTTTAATGAAAGTCTGTAACTTCTGGCTGTCATTTGGTTCTTCTCCATGTTTCGAGCCCATACCAATAGTAAACTACAGAGGCTGAAACTTCTGCCTGGCAACAGCCCAACTACAATAATTGAAGTAGACGATATTAAAAAAAGAAGTACTGTTTGATGAAAGGGAGCCACGTTAGCACATGTGGTTAGTGCACTGGCTTCCTAGCTCGGTGGTCCATGGTTCAATCCCGTTGATGTTGGGATTTTTTTAGATGCAAACGGCTTGGGGTTGACCATGGGCCTCATGAAATTTGGTCCCACCACAGCATCTCTGAGAAGGTTAAGGCAGTGGAAGTGATGCAGACCACAAACCCAGGTGTGCCGATGGTCTGAGAAAATCTTGGGCCTAACACAATAATCTCAATATGCCTCAGATGGGCAGTGTATCGGGGATCCTATCCTACTGTTTGGAAAGTCAGAGCCAGTGTATTGAAGGGCACATAAAAATAAGGAAAATTGAAATGGGTTTAGATCTGAAAGGATTCTAAAATGACCGTCTGATCATATGGGTTTTATGTTTGAATTAAAAAATGTGGGTATGAGGAAAAGGTTAAGAAGATAGTCCCAGGCATATATGCCATGTGGGCGTAAAGTGTTACAGATTTCACTATATTACGTCCAGCTATGGTTCGATCCCCCGAGATGTGGGATTTTTTAAGGGCTGAAAACGGCTCTGGTCGGACCCAGACCCCATGGGTACAGAGCAGCTTCTGAAAAGGTATTTAAGGCGGCCGACGTGATGCCTGACACATCACCCCTAGTGTGCGATGTCAAGAAAATATGGGTCTAACACATATTCCCCATTATGCTCATTGGGCGTG
>JAMPIV010005372.1:0-10000 GCA_024509875.1 Oreohelix idahoensis
TGCATCGATGTATGGCGTCTTGAGGGGGGGGGATGGTGGGGAGGGCTGGCTCTGGGTTAGTTTTGGGTGGGTGTGGTCGCTTAGGGGTGTGGTGAGGAGATGGGGGGTAGTACGGGGGTAGTTTTGTGGGCCCGCTGCGGTGGTTCCTGTAGGTGGGGTGGTTGGTCTGTATTTTTCTTCGTCGGCTGTAGCTAATGGGTGGGGGTGGGGGGGGTGGGGGGGGGGGGGGGGGAAGGGGGGGAGGGGTGAGGGGGGGGGGACGTGGGGGGGGGGGGGGGGGGGGGGGGGGGGGGGGGGGGGGTGGGGGGGGGGGGGTGGGGGGGGGGGGGGGGGGGGGTGGGGGGGGGGGGGGGGGGGGGTGGTGGGGGGGGGGGGGGGGGGGGGGGGGGGAGGTTTGTGGTGGGGGGGGGGGCTTGGTCGGTGGAGGGGGGGGGGTGGGGGGGGGGGGCGGGTGTGGGGGGGGGGGGTTATGGTGGGTGTGGGGGGGGGTGGTGGGGGGGGGGGTGGGGGGGGTTGTGGTGGGGGGGGGGGGGGGGGGGGGGGGGGGGGGGGGGGGGGGGGGGGGGGGGGGGGTTGGGTGGGTGGGGGGGGGGGTTGGGTGGGGGGGGGGGGTGGGGGGGTGGGGGTTGGGGTGGGTGGGGGGGGGTGGGTGGGTGGGGGGGTGTGTGGGTGTGGGGGGGGGGGGTGGGGGGTGGGGGGGGGTGGGGGGGGGTGGGGGGGTGTTGGTGGGTGGGTGGGGGGGGGGGGGTGTGGGTGGTTTTGGGGGGGGGGGGGGGGGGGGGGGGGGGGGGGGGGGGGGGGGGGGGGGGGGGTGGTGGGGGTGGGTGGGGGGGGGGTGGGGTGGGGGGGGGGGGGTGGGGTTACATTGGATGGGTTTGGGGGGGGGGGGGGGGGGGGGGGGGGTGGTTGGGGGGTATGGGGGGGGGGGTTGGGGGGGTGGTTGGGGTTGGGTTGGGTTGGGTTGGGGTGGTGTTGGGTGGGATGGGTGTTTGGTTTGGTGTGGGGGGTGTTGGTTTTTTGTGTGGGGGTTTTTTAAATGGGGGGGTTGGTTGTGGTGGGGGTGGTGGGGGGTGGGGGGGGTGGATTTTTTTTTTTGGGGGGTTTGGGGGTGTGGGGGGGGGGGGTTTTTTTGTGGTGGGGGGGGTGGGGTGGGGGGGGGGATTGGGGTGGGGGGGTGGGGGGGGGGGGGGTTGGGGGTGGGGGGGGGGGTTATGGGGTGGGGGGTTGGGGGGGGGGGGTGGGTGGTGGGGGGGGGGGGGTGGTGTGGGGTTGTGGGGTGGGGCTTGGGGCGAGGGGGGGGGGGGGGGGGGGGGGGTGGGGGGGAGCTGGGGGGGGGGGGGGGGTGGGGGGGGGGGGGGGGGGGGTGGGGGGTTGTTTTGTTGGGTGGGGGGGGGGGGGTTTGTGGTGTGGGTGGGGGGGGGATGGGGGGTTGGGGTGGTGGGGGGTGGGGGGGGTGGGGGTGTGGGGGTTGGGGGGGGGTGGGGTGGGGGGTGGGGGGGGGGTTTTTTGGGGGGGGGGGTTTTTGGGTTGAGGTTTTGGGGGTGGGTGGGGGGGGACGGGGGGGTTGGGGGGGGGGGGGTTTTGGGGGGGGGTTTTTGTGTTTGTTAGGGTTGGGGGGGGGGGGGGTAGTGGAGTTGTGGTGGGGGTTTGGTGGGGAGGGGGTGGTTTGGGGGGTTTGGGGGGGGGTTGGGTGGGGGGGGGGTTGGGGTGGGGGGGGTGGGGGGGGGGGGGGTTCGTGGATGTGGGGGGTGGTGGGGGGGGTGTGGGGGGGGGGGTGGGGGGTGTGGGGGTGGGGGGTTGGGGGGTGGGGGGGGGGGGGGGGGTGGGTGGGGGGGTGGGGTGGGGGGGGGGGGGGGGGTTGGGGGGGGGGGGTGGGGGTTGGGGGGGGGGATGGGGGGGGGGGGGGGGCGGGTGTGGTGGTGGGGTATGGGGGGTGGGGTGTGATTTGGCTTAGTTGGTGGTGTGGGTGGTGGTGGTTTGGGGGGGGGTGGGGGGGTGGGGAGTGGGGGGGGGGTTGGGGGTGGGGGGGGGAGGGGTGTGTGTTGGGGGGTGTGGGTGGTGTCCTTTGGTGGGGGGATGGGGGGGGGGGGGGTTTGGGGGGGCGTAACGTGGGGGTAGGGGGGGGGTGGGGGTGGGTGGTTTGGGGGGGGGTGGCTATTTGGGAAACTGGGGGTGGGGGGTGTTGTCGAGTGGGGGGGGGGGGGTCTTTGTAGGGGGGGGGTGGGGGGGGGTTGGGGGGAGGGGGGTGGGGGTAGAGTGGGGGGGGGGTGGTCATTGGAGTTAAATTTTTCGGTGGTTGGGCGGGGGTTGGTGGGGGGGGGGTTCTGGTCGGTTGTGGGTGGCCGTCCGGGTGGGGGGGGGGGGGGGGGGGGGGTGGTTGTGTTGGGGGTAGGTGAGTGGGGCCCCCTGGTGGTGGGGTGGTGGGTGGGGGGCGTTGGGGTAGGGTGTTGCCCTTGTTTGGGGTTGGGCTGGGTTGGTGGTGTTTAGGGGGTGGTTAGGGGGTAGTGGGGCTGTGCACGGGGGTTTGTGGGGGTCCCAGGGTTTTCTGGGGGGGGTATTATAGTGGGGGACACACCCGCTGGGGGGTGGTGGGGGGGGCGGTGTGTGGGTGGGGGTGTGTGGTGGGGGGGGGTCTAGAGATTGTTTTTAATGGGTGGTGTGGGGTGGGGATAGTGGGTGGTTTGGTGGGTAAAATTTGTTTTGGGTTAGTCTGGTTTGGGTAGACTTTTTGGGTCTGGGGTGTGAGTGATTGTGGGTGGTGTAGGTTGTTTGTACTATTGTGGTGTGTAGGGGCTTTTGTGTTGGGCGGGAGGTGGGGGGTTCGGTTGTGGGGCGTGAGGGGTGGGGTTAGCGGCCCGGCGTATTGTTTATTTATGGAGCGAATGGTGGTGTTTTGGCTTTTTTGGCGGTGTGGCTTGTGCCTATGTTGTTCGGTGGTTTTATTCAGAGATTTTAAGTGTTGGTTGTTGGTTGATTTATGGAGAAGTGGTTTTGTTTTAAGTCTGGGGCGAGATTTAGTTAATGGTTTGACCCCGCGCCCCCCTTGTGTTGTGATCTTGGCGCCTGCCCCCCCCGTTGTTGTGATGGGGGGGTGGATTACCTGGTGGGTGCGGGCCCTTGCCTTGATTGTGAAGGGGGTGTGGTTGAAGTGGTGTTAAAGGTGGCGCAGGATGGGGGGCCTTTTCTACTAGATTTACTGGAATTTTTGGGATGGACTTCTAGAACGGAGCGGGGGGGTGGATGTTTGTGTCACTGTTTGTGTGTTTCGGGTGGTGTGTGTTTCCGGGGGGGGGGGTGGATTGCTTAGAAAAATGGTTATGCCGGGTTTGTTGTGGGTGTTATTGTGTGCCCGGTGTGTAACAGTTAGGGCTGGGGGGGGGATTGCCGTTGTCTAGATGTCCGGGGTTTGGTCTGTGTGGTGTGTGATTTGGTGAGGATGTTGTGGGTAGGGGGTGGGATTTTATATTTCTGTGGTGGTGTGGAGTTGGGAGTTGGGATGGGGTCGGATATTTATGGGTTGGGGTTCCTTAATAAGGAGAATGTTATATGGGGAACCAGGGTGGGGGGGGGCCCCCCCCCCGGGGGGGGGGGTTGGAGTGGTCGACGTATGTGGTGTACGGTGGAGGGTTGGGTGGTGAGGTTGTTCTGGGGGTTTGTGTATGGGGTGATGGGGAGGGGTCACCTATGTGGGGTGGGTGGGGGGACATCGAGGGGTTGTGGGATTTTGTTGGTGGGGTCTCCCCCCGGTTAATGGGGTAGTGGGGGGGGGTTGTGGGGTACCTGTGGGGGTATTCTGGTTGGGTGGAGGGGGTTGGGGGGTAGGTCATGGCTTGAGGGTGGAACTATGTGGGGGGGGTTGGGGACTGTTGTTTGGGTGGGGGGGTGTGGGGGTAGGGAAGGGGTGGGGGTTGGTGGGGTGATAACAAGTATGATGTTGGTGCTGGGATGGGGGGGGGGGATGTGAGGTTGATTAGTGGGGTTAACCAGTTAGGTGGGGGATGCTCCCCGGGTGTGGAGGGGGAGGTTGGGGTAGGTTCCTTCTAGAGATGGGGGGGTTATTCATCGGTTGTCTAATTTATAAAAGATTCGATCCCCCTGAGTGAAAGAGGGGGTGCGACGTGGGGTGGCGAAGAGTACGCATGGTGGGGGGAGTGGGAAGGGGGTTGGGGGGATGGTTAAGGGCGGTGGGTTATGGGGTTGAAGGGTTCGGTGAAATGGTAGTGAAAGGTGGGGGGGGGTTTGGTGTTGGGGGGGGGGGGGTGGGTGGAGGGGTGTACCAGGGGGTGGCTGTTGGGTGGGGATGGGGGGGTGGGGTGGGGGGGGTTGGGTGGTGGTGGAGGGGGGGGGGGGGGGGGGGGGGGGGGGGGGGGGGGGGGGTTGGGGGGGGGGCTGTTGGCGGGGGGGGGGGGGTGGGGGTTTGGGGTGGGGTGGGGGGGGTGGGTGGGGGTAGTGGGGTGGGGGTGGTGGTTGGGGGTGGGGGGTTGGGTGTGGGGTTGGTGGGGGGGGGATGGGTGTCCGGCGGGGGGGGGGGTGGGGGGGGTGGGGGGGGGGGGGGGGGGTTGGGGGGGGGGGGGGTGGGGGTGTGGGGGGGGGGGCGATGTTTGGGGTGGGGGTGGTGGGGTGTGGGGGTGGGGATGGGGGGTGGGTGTAGGCTCGGCGGGGGTGGGGGGGGTGGGGGTGTTTTTGGGGGGGTGTTGGGGGGGGGGGGGGGGGGTGGGGAATCGGTGTTGCTTATTGGTGGGGAGGGGTGGGGGGGGAGGTTTTTGGTGGGGTTGTGGGGGGGGGGGTGGGTGGGGGATGGGGTGGGGGTTTTTGGTGGTGTTCGTTGTGTGGGGGGTGGCTTGGGGGGTTGGGGTTTTTAGTTTGGTGTGGGGTGGGGGGGGGGTGAGGGGTGGGGGTGGGGGGGGGTCGGGGGGCTTGTG
Organism: Oreohelix idahoensis; assembly: GCA_024509875.1. NCBI lineage: Eukaryota > Metazoa > Mollusca > Gastropoda > Stylommatophora > Oreohelicidae > Oreohelix > Oreohelix idahoensis. The sequence continues at coordinate 4,923 of JAMPIV010005372.1, forward strand.
GGGGGGTGGGGATGGGTGGGGGGGTTGGGCGGTGGGGGGTTGTGGGGTTGGGGGAGGGGAGTGGGGGGTGGGGGTACGGGGAATCTGGGGGGGGGACCTGTGGTGGGGAGTGGACGGGGGGTAGGTGGGACTGGTGTGAGTTGGTGTGGTACAGGGGGGTGGTTATTTGTTGGGGGGGGGGTGAGTTGGGCTTTATTATATTTCGGGGTTGGTGGGGGGGTTTGGGTGGGAGGGGGTGGTGTGGTTGGAATGGTTGGGTGGTTGGTGGGGGGGATTGGGGGGGGTTGGTTGGTGGGTGTGGGGGGTTATGAGGGTGGTGGGGGGGTGGGGGGGTGGAGTGGGGGGGGTGTGAGGGGGGGATTAGTTGGGGGGGGGGCCGGGGGGGGTTTTTGAGGGGTGGTGTGGGGGGGGGTCGTTCGTGGGGTGGGGGTGTAGGTGGTGTGGGGTGGGGGTGGGTGGGGGGTGTGTGGTGGGGTGTTGGGAGTGGGGGGGGGTGGTTCGGGGGGGGTTGGGTTTTGGGGAGTGGGTGATGGGGGGGTGTTCCAGGACCGGGTGGGGAGTTTTTGGGGGGTGGGTTTTTCTGGGTTGCGTACGTCTGTGGGGTTGTCGGGCTGAGGGGTAGGTGGGGGGGTGGGTGGGGGGGGGGGTGGGTTGGGTGGTGAGGTGGGGTGGTGAGTTGTGGTGGGGGGGGTTGGGGATGTTTGAGGTGGGATGATTGGAGTGGGGGTTGGGTTGGAGTGGGGGTTTGGTGGTGGGGGTATGGGGTGTTGGGCGTGGGATGGCAGGTGTTTGGTTTGTGAGGTGGGTGGTGGGTCCCCTTTGATGGTTGGGGTGTATTCGATTTTATTTTGGGGGGTGGGTGGGGTGGGGGTGGGTGATACGGTGGGTGTGGGGTTTGTGGTGTGGGGGGGGGGTGGTAATGAGGTGGGGGGCCCCCCCCCTGGTGGGGGTGTTGTATTGGGGGGGTTGGGGGTGTGGGTTGGGGATGGTGGGGGCTTTGGATTGTGTGGATTTGGGGGGGGGGTGTGGGGGGGGTAGGGCGTTTGTTTGTGTAGGGGGTTGGGAGGGTTTTTTGGGGGGGGGGGGGGGGGGGTTGTGGGGTAGGGCGGGGTGGGGTTTGGTGGTTGTGGGGTGGTTGTTGGGTTGGGTTTGGGGGTGGGTTGGGTGGGGGGTGTGGGGGGGGGGTGTCGATGGGGGGGGGTTGTTTGGTGGTTTTACTTTAGGGGTGCTGCGCGGGGTGGGGTGGGTGGGGGGGGGGTGGGTGAGGTCCCCCGGTACGGGGCGGGGGGTGTGGGGGGGGGGTGGGTTGGGAGGGTGTTGTTGGGGGGGGGTGGGGGGGGGTGAGGGGGCGGGGGGGGGTGGGGGGGGGTGGAGGGTGGTTTTGGTTGGGGGGGGGGGCTTTGGTTGGGGTGGGGGTGGGATCGTGGGTGGGGGGGTGGAGGGGGGTGGGGGGTGGGTGGCTTGTTGGGTGTGGGGTGGGGAGTGTGGGGGGTAGGGTTGGTTATGGTGCTTGGGTTCTGTTGGTTTTGGTATTTAGTGGGGGTTGTGTGGATGGAAGGTGGTTGGGGAATCTGTTGGGTGGGGGGGTTTGGTGGGGTTTGGGTCGGGGTGGGGTGGGTGGGAGGGGGGGGGGTGGGGGGGGGGGGTTTTTGATCGGGTTGGGGGGGGTTGTGTGGGGTTTCCATGGGGTTGTGGGTGGGGGTTAGGGGGTGTGGGTTGGGGGGTTGGGTGGGGGGGTGGTAGGGGTGTGGGGGGGGGGTTGGGGGGGTGGGGGGGGGGTTTATGGGGTTGGGTTATTGGGGGTTTTGGGGGGGTTTGGGGGGGGGGTGTGGGGTGGGGGGTGATGGGGGGTGTATTTGGGGGGGGCGGGGGGGTGGGGGGGGGTGGGGGGGGGGGGGTGGTTTGTGTGGGGGGCGTGGTTGTGGTTGGTGGTGGGGGGGGGGGGGGGGGGGGGGGGGGGGGGGGGGGGGGGTGGGGGGCGGGGTGGGGGGGGGGGGGGGGGGGGGGGGGGGGGGGGGGGGGGGGGGGGGGGGGGGGGGTGGGGTGGGGGGGTGTGGGGGGGGGGGGGGGGGGGGGGGGGGGGGGGGGAGGGGGGGCGGGGGGGGGGGGGGGGGGGGGGGTGGGGGTTGGGGGGGGGTGGGGGGTTGGTTGGGGGGGGTTGGGGGTGGGGGGGGTGGTTTTGGGTTGGGGGGGGGGGGGGGGGGGGGGGTGGGGAGCGGGGGGGGGGGAGGGGGGCTGGGGGGGGGGGGGGGGGGTGGGGTGGGGGGGGGGGGCTGGGGGGGTTGGGGGGGGGGGGGGGGGGGGTTGGGGGGGGGGGGGTTGGGGGGGGGGGGGGGGGGGGGGTGCGGGGGGGGGGGGTGATGGGGGGGGGGGGGGGGCGGGGGGAGGGGGAGGGGGGGGGGGGGGGTGGGGGGGTGGGGGGGGGGGGGGGGGGGGGGTGGGGCGGGTTTGGGTGGGGGGGGGGGGGGGGGGGGGGGGGGGGGGGGGGGGGGGTGGGGGGTTTGTGGGGGGTTGGGGGGGTGGGGGGGGGGAGGGGGGGGGGGGTGAGGGGGAGGGGGAGGGGTAGGGTTGGGGGGGGGGTGGGGGGGGTGGGGGGGGATGGGGGGGGGGGGGGGGAGGGGGGGGGTGGGGGGGGGTGGGGGGGGTTTGGGGAGGGGGGTTGGGGGTTTTGGGGGGGGGGGTGGGGGTGGGGTGGGGGGGGGGGGGGTGGGGTTTAGGGGGGTTTTGATTTTTGGGGGGGGGTGGGGACTGGTGGGGGGTGGGGGGAGGGGGTGGGGGGGGGGGGGGGGGTGGGGGTGGGGGGTGGGGTGGGGGTGGGGGGTGGGGGGGGGGTTAGGGTGGGGGTGAGGGTTGGGGTTGGGGGTGGGGGGGGGGTGGGGGTGGGGGGGTGGGGGGGGGGACGGGGGGGGGTGGCTGGGTGGAGGGGGGGGCGGGGGTGGGAGGGGGGGTGGGGGGGGGGGGGGTGGGAGGGGGTGTGGGGGTGGGGGGGGGGGTGGGGGGGGGGGGGAGGTGGTGGGGGGGTGGTGGGGGAATTGGGGGGGGGGGGGGGGGGGGGGGGGGTTGGTTGGGGGGGGGTGGGGGGGGGGTTTTTTGGGGGTTTGGGGGGGGGGGGGGGTGGGGGTGGGGGGGGGGGGGGGGGGGGGGGGGGGGGTGGGGGGGGGGGGTTGGGGGGGGGGGGTGGGGGTTGGGGGGGTGGGGGTGTTTGTTTGGGGGTTTGGGGGGGGGGTTGGGGGGGGGGGGGGTGTGGGGGTGGGGGGGGGTGGGGGGGGGGGGGGGGGGGAGGGGGGGGGGGTGGGGGGGGGGGGGGGGGGTGGGGGGGGTGGGGTGAGGGGGGGTGGGGGGGGGGGGTGGTGGGGGGGTGGGGGGGGGGGGCGGGGAGGGGGGGGGGGGGGCGGGGGCAGTGGGTGGGGGGGGTGGGGTGGGGGAGGGGGGGTGGGGGGGGGGAGGGGGGGGGGGGGGGGGGGGGGGGGGTGGGGGGGGGGGGGGGGGGGTGGGGGTGGGGTGGTGGGGGGGGGGGTTGGGGGGGGTGGGGGGGGGGGGGGGGGTGGGGGGGGGTGGGGGGTTTTTGGGGGGGGGTTTGGGTTGGGGGGGGTTGGGGGGGTGGGGGGGGGGGGTGTTGGGGGGGGGGGGGGGGGGGGGGGGGGGGGGGGTTGGGGGTCGTGTTTTGGGGGGGGGGTTTGGGGGGGGTTGGTTTGGGGGGGGTGGGGGGTGGGGGGGGTGATGGGGGGGGGGGGGGGGTGGGGTGGGGGGGTTTGTGGGGGGGGGGGTGGGGGGGGGGGGGGGGGGGGGGGGGGTTGGGGGGGGGGGTGGGGTGTGGGGTTGGGGTATTGTTGTTTGGGGGTTGGGGTGGGGGGGGGGTTGGGGGTGGGGGGGGTGGGGTTTTGGGGGGGGGTTGGTGTGGGGGGGGGTGGGGGGGGGGGGGGGGGTTTTTGGTGGGGGGGGGGTGGGGGGGGGGGGGGGGGGGGGGGGGGGGGGGGTTTGGGGGGGGGGGGGGGGTTGGGGTTTTTGGTTGGGGGGGGGGGGGGGGGGGGGGGGGGGGGGGGGGGGGGGGGGGGGGGGGGGGGGGTGGTTGTGGGTTTTTTGGGTGGGGGGGGGGGGGGGGTGGGGGGGGGGGGGGGTTAGGGTTTTGGGGGTTGGGGGGGGGGGGGGGGGGGGGGGGGGGGGGGGGGGGGGGGGGGGGGGGGGGGGGGTTTGGGGGGGGGGGGGGGGGGGGGGGGGGGGGTTTTGGGGGGGGGGGGGGGGGGGGGGGGGGGGGGGGGGGGGGGTTGGGGGGGGTATGGGGGTGGATGGGGGTGGTAGGGGGGGGGTTGGGGGGGTGGGGGGGGGGGGGTGGGGGGGGGTGGGGGGTGGGGGGGTGTGGGGGGGGGGGGGGTGGGGGGGGGGGGGGGGGGTTTGGGTGTTTTTTTTTGGGGGGGTGGGGGGGGGGTTGGGGGGGTGGGGGGTGGGTTTGGGGGGGGGGGTGGGGGGTGGGGGGGGGGGGTGGGTGGGGGTGGGGGGGGGGGTGTTTTTGGGGGTGGGGTGGGGGGGGGTGGGGTTTTGGGGGGGGGGGGGGTTTGGGTGGGTTGGGGGGGGGGGGGGGGGTGGTGTTGGGGGGTTGGTGTGTTGGGGGGTGGGGGGGGGGGTGTGGGGGGTTGGGGGGGGTGGTGTTTTTGTGGGTTGGGGGGGGGGGGGGGGGGGGGTGGGGGTTGGGGGGTTTGGGGTTGGGTTTTTGGGGTGGGGGGGGTGGTTTTTTTTTTTTGGTGGGGGGGGGGGGGGGGTTTTTTAGGGGTTTTTTTTGGGTTTGGGGGTTTGGGGGGGGGTGGGTTTTGTTTTGTGGGGGGGGGTTTGGGGGGGGGTTGTGTTGGGTGGGGGGGGGTGTGGGGGGGGTGGGGTGGGGGGGGGGGGGGTGGGGGGGGGGGGGGGTTTGCGGGGGGGGGGTTGGGGGAGGGTTTTGGGGGGGGGGGGGGTGGGGGGGGTTTGTGGGGGGTTTTTTTGGGGGGGGGGGTTGGTGGGGGAGTGTTTTTGTTGGGTGGGGTAGGGGGGTTTGTTGGAAATTGTTTTGGGGGGGGGGTTGGGGGGGGGGGGGGGGGGGGGGGGGG
>JAMPIV010005372.1:15000-17500 GCA_024509875.1 Oreohelix idahoensis
GGGGGGGGGGGAGGGGGCGAGGGGGGGGGGGGGGGGGGGGGGGGGGGGGGGGGGGGGGGGGGGGGGGGGGGGGGGGGGGGGGGGGGGGGGGGGGAGGGGGGGGGGGGGGGGGGGGTGGGGGGGGGGGGGGGGGGGGGGGGGGGGGGGGGGGGGGGGGGGGGGGGGGGGGGGGGGGGGGGGGGGGGGGGGGGGGGGGGGGGGGGGGGGGGGGGGGGGGGGGGGGGGGGGGGGGGGGGGGGGGGGGGGGGGGGGGGGGGGGGGGGGGGGGGGGGGGGGTTGGGGGGGGGGGGGGGGGGGGGGGGGGGGGGGGGGGGGGGGGGGGGGGGGGGGGGGGGGGGGGGGGGGGGGGGGGGGGGGGGGGGGGGGGGGGGGGGGGGGGGGGGGGGGGGGGGGGGGGGGGGGGGGGGGGGGGGGGGGGGGGGGGGGGGGGGGGGGGGGGGGGGGGGGGGGGGGGGGGGGGGGGGGGGGGGGGGGGGGGGGGGGGGGGGGGGGGGGGGGGGGGGGGGGGGGGGGGGGGGGGGGGGGGGGGGGGGGGGGGGGGGGGTGGGGGGGGGGGGGGGGGGGGGGGGGGGGGGGGGGGGGGGGGGGGGGGGGGGGGGGGGGGGGGGGGGGGGGGGGGGGGGGGGGGGGGGGGGGGGGGGGGGGGGGGGGGGGGGGGGGGGGGGGGGGGGGGGGGGGGGGGGGGGGGGGGGGGGGGGGGGGGGGGGGGGGGGGGGGGGGGGGGGGGGGGGGGGGCGGGGAGGGGAGGGGAGAGGGGGGGGGGGGGGGGGGGGGAGGGGGGGAGGGGCGGATGGGCGGCGGGGGGGGGGGGGGGGGGGGGAGGGGGGGGGTGGGGGGGCGGGGGGGGGGGGGGGGGGCGGCGGGGGGGGGGGGGGGGGGGGGGGGGGGGGGTGGGGGGGGGGGGGGGGGGGGGGGGGGCGGGGGGGGGGGGGGGGGGGGGGGGGGGGGGGGGGCGGGGGGGGGGGGGGGGGGGGGGGGGGGGGGAGGGGGGGGGGGGGGGGGGGGGGGGGTTTGGGGGGTGGGGGGGGGGAGGGTTGGGGGGGGGGGGGGTGGGTTTGGGGGGGGGGGGGGGTGGGGGGGGGGGGGGGGGGGGGGGGGGGGGGGGGGGGGGGGGGGGGGGGGGGGGGGGGGGGGGGGGGGGGGGGGGGGGGGGGGGGGGGGGGGGGGGGGGGGGGGGGGGTGGGGGGGGGGGGGGGGGGGGGGGGGGGGGGGGGGGGGGGGGGGGGGGGGGGGGGGGGGGGGGGGGGGGGGGGGGGGGGGGGGGGGTGGGGGGGGTTTTGGGGGGGGGGGGGGGGGGGGGGGGGGGGGGGGGGGGGGGGGGGGGGGGGGGGGGGGGGGGGGGGGGGGGGGGGGGGGGGTTTTTGGGGGGGGGGGGGGGGGGGGGGGGGGGGGGGGGGGGGGGGGGGGGGGGGGGGGGGGGTGGGGGGGGGGGGTTGGGGGGGGGGGGGGGGGGGGGGGGGGGGGGGGGGGGGGGGGGGGGGGGGGGGGGGGGGGGGGGGGGGGGGTGGGGGGGGGGGGGGGGGGGGGGGGGGGGGGGGGGGGGGGGGGGGGGGGGGGGGGGGGGGGGGGGGGGGGGGGGGGGGGGGGGGGGGGGGGGGGGGGGGGGGGGGGGGGGGGGGGGGGGGGGGGGGGGGGGGGGGGGGGGGGGGGGGGGGGGGGGGGGGGGGGGGGGGGGGGGGGGGGGGGGGGGGGGGGGGGGGGGGGGGGGGGGGGGGGGGGGGGGGGGGGGGGGGGGGGGGGGGGGGGGGGGGGGGGGGGGGGGGGGGGGGGGGGGGGGGGGGGGGGGGGGGGGGGGGGGGGTGTTTGGGGGGGGGGGGGGGGGGGGGGGGGGGTGGGTGGGGGGGGGGGTGGGTGGGGGTGGGGGGGGGTCTCTGTAAAGGAGGGCGGGGTGGGGAGGGGGGGGGGGGGGGGGGGGGGGGGGGGGGGGGGGGGGGGGGGGGGGGGGGGGTGGGGGGGGGGGTGGGGGGGGGGGGGAGGGGGGGGGGAGGGAGAAGGGGTTGGGGGGGGGGGTGGGGGGGGGGGGGCGTGGGGGGGGGGAGGGGGAGGGGGGGGGGAGGGGGGGGGGGGGGGGGGGGGGGGGGGGGGGGGGGGGGGGGGGAGGTGGGTGGGGGGGGGGGGGGGGGGGGGGGGGGGGGGGGGGGGGGGGGGGGGGGGGGGGGGGGGGGGGGGGGGGGGGGGGGGAGGGGGGGGGGGGGGGGGGGGGGGGGGGGGGGGGGGGGGTGGGGGGGGGGGGGGGGGGGGGGGGGGGGGGGGGGGGGGGGGGGGGGGGGGGGGGGGGGGGGGGGGGGGGGGGGGGGGGGGGGGGGGGGGGGGGGGGGGGGGGGGGGGGGGGGGGGGGGGGGGGGGGGGGGGGGGGGGGGGGGGGGGGGGGGGGGGGGGGGGGGGGGGGGGGGGGGGGGGGGGGGGGGGGGGGGGGGGGGGGGGGGGGGGGGGGGGGGGGGGGGGGGGGGGGGGGGGGGGGGGGGGGGGGGGGGGGGGGGGGGGGGGGGGGGGGGGGGGG
>JAMPIV010005372.1:27500-168812 GCA_024509875.1 Oreohelix idahoensis
GCTCAGTGGCTAAATATTGAACCACCAATTGTACGGGAATAGGTAACCATGAGTAAAATACATATTTGATTGGAGCGCTCGAAAATGTAAGGCGAAAACAAGATTAGCGGCGGACTACAAATACTAATTTTTTGTTGTTAGGATAAAACAGTAGTAGAGGTACTTTTTTGACTCAAGTGTGCTAAACATGGCACGTTTGGCTGATACCGCCGCAATTTGTCAATAGAAGAGTCAGTTCTGCACACAATTTTCCACAAATAAAACTTTCTAAAGCAACTGTGCGTTGTGATTCAGCTTATATTTTTATAAATAAAAGCCTGAGACAGAGGCAGGTCGGATTTTGTCGACCTATTCTTGCCAGTCAACGTAATTGTGCTTTATTTCATGATTGTGGTATACGCTTGATTATTTATATCTTTTATGAAAATTGCATGTAAATTGATATTTATGTTTGTTTATGTGTGTAGTTCATAAGAAAACATGAGGCAAAGCCTTGATATTGCTCCACTGAACCGATCGTTCTGAGGAAAGTAAAAAGTGCATGGAATTGCCAAACAGTACACTGACACTCTATCGTATTGACTTAGAAGGTACTAATGCGGGAATTGCAGAGCGTGGATAACCCATTAGGGAGGAGTATTCTAGTGTAAATTGTTTCAGATGAAGATTGCAGTTGGCCTACCGCTCTGAACTCAGTGTTTTTTATGTATTGTGGTCAGTCTGGAAATAGATTATAATTTTGTTCTTGAAATTAGGAGGTATCATCCTTCGTGTTAAGGGACCGTGGTCCTTAAGTTATGCGAGCATGCACCTGGTCTGAGCTTTGCTGAAAATTTCTTAGAGGCTGACAGCATACTCCTGGTCCCAGATAGCGACCAGTGAGGTGTCTCCAGAAAACCCAGGGAAGAGCGAGCTGAGGAGTATTTTCTGCCGCACATCACGAAAGATAGCTTCTGTGGCCAGAGGAGCTCATACAAAATATGTGGTCCCCTCTAAAATTTGACATTATAGTAAAACAGAGGTGACAATACCTTTGTTTAAAAGTGATAGGAACTGGGAACTTTTCCCCATACTATTTCCAAGATAAACAAACACTTGAAGTCTTACTTACTTAGTCGTTCCCCTTCTATCGTGAGGTGTAGAGGTTTGGAAGAGAGAGCGCCAGACCATTCTGTCAGCTGTCTTCTTCCTGGCCTGGTTCCATTCTAGTCCTCGGTCCTTCAAAGATTGTCTAATGTTGTCCTCCCAGCGGACTCTGGGTCGTCCTGGAGGTCTGGATCCCTGGCTCTTTGTTTCCCATGCTTGTCGTGGTAGCCGATCTTCTCCCATTCTTCAGACATGGCCAAACCATCTTAGTTGGGACTGTTCTATTTGGGTCTGCAGCGGATGGGATTTTAGGCCTTGACGGATCGTCTGGTTGCGGACCATGTCTCTTGTTGTTACTTAAACCACTTTCCTCAGATACCTCATGTCTGAGGTTTGGAGCTGGCCTTTGTGGGTTGTAGTCATTGCCCACGACTCGCATCCATATGTCAAGACTGGGACATAGGTGGAGCGGTATACAGCCATCTTCGTTTTCTTACCAACCTCTTTCTTGCTGAGGAATCCACGATTTATGGCCTGAAAAAGTCACCCAGCCGCTGCTTTTCGAGTGGCCAACTCTTCTTTGATGCCTCCCTTTCGATCTATAATAGCTCCGAGATATTTAAAGTGGTCGACCTGCTCCAGGACCTGTTCTCCCAACTTAATCTGATGTTTTCTTTCTTCTCGTGATATCACCATGGATTTTGTTTTAGAGCTGCTTATGACCATCCCTCTCTTCTCCAGCTCTTCCTTCCAGACTTGCAGGTTGGATTGGAGATGTGCCTCTGATTTAGCAATCAGGGCAACATCATCAGCAAATGCCAGCTCCGAAATATAGACCTGTCTCATCTTCCAGTACCCCACTGAATACTTTCTTGTTCTCTCCTTACATCCTTGATGACATCGTCCATAAGGAGTATGAAGAGGTAAGGTGATAGGATATCACCTTGTCTTACACCAGTGGTGGTCCTGAACTCTTCTGACTTATGGTTTGCTGTCCTCACATAATTTCTGCAAGACTTGTAGAAGCTCTGTATAGCATGAATCAGAGGTGCTGGAATATTCTTCCTTGCCAAACAGTCCCAAAGTTTGCTCCAGGGGACCCTGTCAAACGCCTTTTCCAGATCTATGAAACAAAGATGGATCTCACTCTTTTACTCAAGGGCCTTTTCACTCAGCTGTCTGAGTGTGAAGATTAGGTCTTGAGTACTTCGGTTTGCTCGGAATCCGCACTGGACCTCATCCAATTGTGGCTCAGCTAGGCGTCGGAGTCTCTGCTCTAGGATTCGAAAGTAGATTTTACCAGGGACACTGAGAAGGGATATGCCTCTATGGTTTCCACATTGTCGATTGTCACCCTTTTTGAAAATTGGTGTTATGATGGCAATCTCCCAATCCTTTGGTATGGTCTTGTTGCATCATGCTGCCTGTAGGACCTTTAAGAGTAATAGGTCGCCTGATGCTCCCATGTACTTAACCATTTCTGGTGTTATACCATCATGCCCTGCTGCTTTGCCCATCTTGATTTTCTCTAGTGCTGCCCTCAGTTCTTCCATCTTTATGTCATCTTCACCATCATTGGTTTCCTCTTCTGTGTCAGTGGTTATCATTTCTGATGCTTCTTCATGCTCACCATCCAGGAGTTTCTGAAGAATCTATTCCTTTCCATTACTTTCCATTACTTCCTTCGGGGCTGTAAGCTAATATGCCTTCGCTTGGCCTGTATAAATTTTGAGAAGGAGCACTGTTTTTGCTTTTTCCTCATGTTCTTTAGGATCTTATAGAACAAATTTTCTGGTTTTTCTTGTGCATCTTTTTCTAGCTTTTCTCCAAATTCTTCCCAGGGACTTCTGTTTTGCCTGGCTAGCACTTTGTTACTTCTTTCTTCTGTTTTTTCGAGTGTCACATATTCTCTATATATTTTTCCATTTGTCCTGTTGTGTTTTTAGCTCCTAAGTATTGTTTCCATGCCCTTATTCTCCTCTCATATTTTTCTCTTTGACTTCCTCTGTCCCAACAAGGTGGCCTCTTTCTACTGGTTCCCTGTCGGACTTCACCGCATGCTTCTGCAGCAGCTGTCTTTATGATATCCTTGAATTTATTCCAGAGGGTTTCCAAGTCATCAGGTCGTTCTTCTGTGTTGCTCTCTGCTGTAGCAATAAGCCCCTGATATCTGGTCTTAATTTCTGGCTCTCTCTGCTTTGTTGGTCCCCCTAATGCTCATTTTCTCTCCCCGCTCGTTTACTTGGTTATTTTACTAGCTGTGATGGATGTGGGTCATTTCCCTAGGATGAGCAACTACTTTCAGTTGTTCGTTTGATTGTTAGCAGGTAGTGATCACTTCCAATCTCTGGCCCCCTCCAGACTCTTGCATCTCGGACATATCTGAATGAGCTTCTCCGAACAATGGCATAGTCGATCACTGACTTCTCATTCTTGGTTGGTTAACATCTAGTGTATGCATGTATGCGCTTATGGGGGAACTTTGTGTTTGTAATGATCAGATTCTGCTCACTGCAGAATCTAAGGAGTCGCTTTCCATTGTCATTGAGAGTATCTTCTCCATATCTTCCGATAACTCCACCCCATCTAGCATGGTCATTTCCAACTCTGGCATTAAAATCTCCGAGCATAATAAACTTTCATCTAGGCAGGCATTCCCACTGTCCTTTGAAAGCAGCTCGTATGGAATTCCCTCCGTGACCACTATCATCCTCATTTGGCCCATACACTATGACCAGGTTGACTAGGGTTTCTCCTTCTTTTAGTTTTACAACCATAATGCGCTCCGAGACAAAGTTCCATCCCTTGATACTATCTTTTTGATTTTGGGCCACAATGCAACCCACGCCCCCTTTAGCTCTTTCAGATATTGGTACACCACTGTAGAGCAGCGTGTTGCCATCGAGATCCATGACTCCTTGTCCTTTTTTCTTTGTTTCCGTTATAGCCAGGATTTCTAGTTTTGCTTTCCTCATCTCTTCCACCAGCTCCTCTTCCTTCCCAATTATACTTCTTGTAGGAGTCGGAGTTCGAAATTTTTTTTGGAGGCTCCACAACCCTGCCTTTATAGGCGAATGGGTGTTGATAATTTGAATTTTCTCCTTTTATAATGAAGAAATAGCATGTAAAAAACTTATTGCCACAGAAACTGCCGCTGCTGGAGCATGTGACTGCTTGGTGCAGGCTTCCTGTACGGGGACCGGCTGTTGTAGTGGCTCCATGTTTCATGGACAACGCAAATAAAAATGATTATAATGAGGATTTTGATGAGGATGATTATGACCATGATGAAAAACAATAAGATGTTATTTTATATGTTGTCTAGCCATGTGCATAAGACATTTAGACACCAGGTAGAAAGACTTGGTCTGGCCGTTTACAATAATCAAGTGGCCTTCACTACGAACATTCTGTCTGACGTGATCCAGAATAATACATAAACATGATTTCAGTATTTGGAGAGACCTGTTTGTGTTATTTCAATCTCCCCCGAAAATGAAGAGGCGGACAGACTGGCAAAGGAAAGTGGAAAGACCTAAACTTGACACAAATATAACAGATGAAAAGGCCAAGAGTTTTGTCAAGAGCAAATACAGGCGCAATAGGGAAGAAGATCATTTATGCCAGGAAAAAAAATTACGCACATAACCAGCTTAGCAGAAGTAAATCATCAGAGTTCTCACAGGCCACAACAGACAGGGATACCATCTATTCAACAATAAAGTCACGTCATGTGTCTTGTCTGTCACCAAGAGCTGACACTTAGTGACAGTGGATAAAGTCAAGTCATGTGTCTTGTCTGTCACCAAGAACTGACACTCAGTAACAGTGGACCAAAGTCAAAGTCATGTGTCTTGTCTCGGTTAGTACACTCAGATAGATTCTTCCTGTCCATCTCTTAATATTATCTACGCACTTATAGCTCTGTCTTTCTATTGTACATTTGCCTTCAAACTATTCCTTCTGTTGTGGTGTTCAGTAAAAAGTGTTATGTCTTTTATAGGGATAAAATATTGTTCAGATTCCCTAAAGCTTTGATCTCCTTCATTATTTATATCTCCATTCCTGGCTATTTCCATGACCTTCTTTATTTGCTTTCTTCTCATTTCCATGAGACGCGCACCCCCGCTCCTCTATATATTCACATATCAAAGGCCTCAATTCTTTCTTCCAACTGCTTGTGTTTCATCATCATTGTCCATATTCAACAACATAGAGTAATAAAAAGTATACATGTAAACATTTGATGATTTCAGTTTTTATTAGTTTAGATGTTTGTATTAGTCTATGTTGTTGAATGTAGTTTTGGCTTTTCCCTACTCTCTTCTTAGAGATTTTCTATTTCACAGCTGCCATATCTTCTTTAGACTGTATGAGAGCCTCTAACATTCTCCTGTACTAGAATGTTAATTTAGATACATTACAGACTGAGTTGATGCTAAGTGAAGCTCCATGATTAATGTGAAACATTGTGTCGTGGTAGTCCCCCCTACTCCGCAGTAGTGGTCAAACAATGGCAAAACCTGGATAGTATAATGATGAGGATCTTCACAGTTATCAACCTTGGCTCGGGATTACTCTTGGTAGATATAAAAATAGAAGAGATGATTTATTGTATTTAAGGGAGCTGCACAGGACTTTCACGAACAGCAAGCATAACAACTGAGATCATCTAAGCTGTCATGAACTTATTATTCTTTCCGCCCTTTCTGTGAGGTAATATATCTCTCTCGCTTCGTAAATCTGAGCCCCTAGCTGAAAAGTGATTCAGAAACTGTTAATCCTAATACCATCGTTATGTTTATGTATGTTTCTTACGGTTGCAGACATACAATTCAATCAAGAGTGATTAATCCAACTATAGCTTAAAAGTTACAGGTAAACAGGTTTATTAATTCACTTATAGTTTAACAATGTAAAATAAATAAAGTTGCTTATAAAAATGACCACGATGATATTTTTCATCATCGGAGGATTTAAGTTGTGATGGACATGAAAAATATTGGAAAATGTCAATTTGGCTGCGCTGTATGCTACTTCGCGCTTCCGTGTGAGGGTCGGTTGGTGTCTGTTTCAGCGCTGTTGATTCCCAACAGGTTGTCGTGAGAAATTCTAATCCACATATATAAATTATCGGTAAATGTAAAGCCTAACACATAAATTCAATAAAAGGAAAGAAGAATGGTAAAGAACAGTGCTGTCACAATGACGGTACTCGAGATCCCCTTTTTATGCTTCGTCTGCATTTTTTACGCTTTCACGTTGATAGTAAAGCCTACTGCATCACTACACGCTTTCTTCAATTAAACGTGTACTGCATTTCTAAGAAAACCTTGAGCTACGAAGCACCCCCCCTGCGTAATGACCTAAATTAATACTTCCATTAATTTCATATTATACACGGCGTGATGAAAAGACAGATGAACTTAGGATAGAGAGAAAGGGAGGGCTGAAAGCAGGAACGCATGCAACCCTAACACGCGTCTCGCGATACAAAATTAATGCCATCACGCGTGTAAGGCCACAAGCACTAACTTTTTTTCAAATCGACAGTGATAAAAAACACTACCCATACGAGAGTTAGGTTTAAAAAAATTACAAAACGCTTATTAGGAAACATGACATTCTACTGTTTTATGTCTAAAATTCTGACATTAGGCTGACAGTACAGCAGGACAGGTGGCGGTTCTGAACAGAAAAAAGAAAAAAAACAAATACTCGACTATCCTAGAAAATACATATTTTGAACGCAGCCACTTAGCTCCCTTAAATTTGTATATTTGGGTTCCTTAGGACTTGCTGACAAATAATATGTTAAGTGTTACGCAAATAGTCTAGGAATTAACAAATTATAGCCAAAAGAAATAGTGAGGGTGTCAGACAACACCAAAATCAGAATCGCTCAGTGGCAGATTTTGAAACCACCATTGTACGGGAAATAGGTCCCCATGTTAAATCCTATTTGATTGGAGCGCAGTAAATGTAAGGCGAAACACGATTAGTCGGACTACAAATACTAATTTTTTTGTTGTTAGGGGAAACAGTAGTAGAGGTACTTTTTTTGAAAAGCTGTGTAAACATGGCATACGATTGGTTAGACCCGCCAATATAGTCAATTAGAAGCGTCAGTTCAGCACCACATTTTCAAATAAACTTTCTAAAGCAACAGTGCGTTGAGATTCAGCTTATATTTTTATAAATAAAAGCCTGAGACAGCGGCAGGTCGGATTTTTGTGCCATATTCATTGCCAGTCAACGTAATTGTGTATTATTTCCATGAATTGTGGTAAGCTTGAAATATTTGATATCTTTTTAATGAAAATTGAATGTAAATTGATAATTTATGTCTGTATATGTGTGTAGTTCAGTAGCAAACATGAGGCAAAGCCTAGATATTGCTCCAACCTGAACAGAACGTGTCTGAAAAAAGTAAAATTGCATGGAATTGCCAAACAGTACACTGACACCTATCTTATTGATTAGAAAGAACTAATGCTGGAATTGCAGAGGCGTAGTAACCATTAGGGAGGAGTATACTGGTGTAAATTGTTTCAGATGAAGATAGCAGTTGGCCTACCGCTCTGAACTCAGTGTTTGTTATGTATTGTGTTCAGTCTGGAAATAGATTATAAATTAGTTCTGAAATAGGAGGTACAACCTTCTTGTTTCAGGGACTGTGGTCCTAAGTTACCGAAGCAGCACCTGGTCTGAGCTTTGCTGAAATCTAGAGGCTGACAGCATACTCCTGGGTCCAGATAGAGACCAGTGAGGTGTCTCCAGAACACAGGGGAGCAATCGAGCAGAGGAGTCTTTTCCTGCCGCCATCACGAAAGATAAGCTTCTGTGGCCAGAGGAGCTCAACATTATGTGTCCCCTCTAAAATTGACATTATAGTAAAACAGAGGGACAATACCTTGTTTAAATTGATAGGAACTGGGAACTTTTCCCCATACTATTTCCAAGATAAACAAACACTTGAAGTCATGATGACAAATAACAACATAGCTTGAAAAAAACAAAACCAGTATTACCTCATATTACTACTACACAACTGACACACATAGGATAATATTAATAAAATATGTCACTACAAGGTTCATATTTATAAATTATGTACATATAAATTGTGATTACATTTGATTGTGATTCCTGGTTCACTGTGTAGTTGAATCAGGATATATATATTAGTGAAAGTAATTAATACATATATATTTGAAACTTTACCAGTGACTCATTTAAGATAGTCTTATAGAGTGTTAAATGTGTGTGAGTGTCACAGTGTTGTCAAGTGTGGTGGAATAAATTAAATTGTTTATCTGTCTGTTGTTGTTGTGACTTACACTTCATCATTTACATAACCCTAGACATTCAACGTAGTCATCACAATATTCCAGAATAATTCTGACTGAGGTATAAATGTGGTAGCAAGTAAAGTTATCTGTAAAACACTACACCTATTAGATACAGATACCTTCACAGCTGATCTCAGTCAGTACACTAAGTCCCCTATAAATATTTATAACATCCCACTTTACCACATATATTGGGGGCTCGTCCGGGATTTTGAATCTTTCCCTATTATAAATATTGGGGGTAATTCACTTCAGGGAATAATAAAAATTAAAAAGGTATCCTTGGGTGGAATTAAATAAGGTTGAGCTCTCAGTGCCTGTGGTGTCCTTGGATAAGTAATTACAGATTGTATTGTTTAGTTAGACATTATATAAATTTACCTGTTAGAAAATGGCGGACCTGGCCAAATTTCGATCTGCTGCTGTGCAGACTGCTAAAGAGTTAGGAATGGACGGGCAAATTATGATTGCTTATGTCACTGCTGAATGTGACAAATATATTGAACCGGAAGAAAGAAGATTTAAAAAAGAGGCTGAAAAAAAGTTAGAGGCTGAAAAAGAAATTAAGAGGCTGCAGATTGAGGCTGACAAAGAGGCTAAGGCATTGGAGGCAGATAGGGAGATTAAGAGGCTCCAATTAGAAGAACAAAAGGCAGAAAGAGAAGAAAAGAGATTAGCTGCAGAGAGGGAAGCAGAAAAGGAGGAGAAGAGATTACAAAGGGAACATGAGTTACGACTAAGGGAGTTTGAGTTTCAAGGCCATGCTCCTGAAAATGGTGCCAGTCCCTTTACCTCCGATGCTACTGCTAGTCAGGGAGCCTCAACCTCAGCTATGAACTTTCATTTAGATCATTTTGTTGAGAAAGAAGATGATATTGAGAGCTATCTAAATAGATATGAACTATTAGCTACCACGTATGGGTTAGAGAGAGAAAGGTGGAGCTTAAAGTTATCTCAAGGGCTTCGTGGGGCAGCTTATGAAGTTTTTGCCAAAATGAGCAGAGGTGATCAAGAAAATTATGACATGCTAAAGCAGGCTCTTTTGTTAAGATATGAAAAGAACGCAGAATTTTATAGAAAAAAATTTAGGAATGCTAAACTACTGTCAGGTGAAACCTATCACCAGTTCTCTGCACGAATAGAGACATACTTGGAGAAATGGACTTCTCTGGGGAAAACCCAAGATCAACCAAGGAAAGAGATGGTGTAAAAATTGTAAGATGAACAATCATGACACTGACCATTGTAGAAGGAAACCTCCTCATTGTGCTGCTATGACATCTGGAAAAAAGGGAAAAAAGGTCAAACCTGAGGAACTACAGGAACCATACCACCCCCCAGTGTGTGAAGATGTCATCTGTAATGGTGTCACCATAAGGTGTTTATATGATACAGGTTTAGATTATGATTCCGTTGTGAGTTCTCACCTGGTGCAGGCAGATCAATACACCACAGAAACAGTGGAGATTCAAACTGCAACCAAGGATGTAGCTACCATGACACTTCCCGTCGCCCGGATAAAGGTGAAAACGCGATATGTGGAAGGAATCATAAAAGCAGCAGTGATAAATGAGCCAATCTACCCTCTGATATTGGGGTGTAGATATGTCTTCTTGGGGAATCCCAAGAGACCTGTGATATTGGCAACAGTGCAGACCAGATCACAGTCTAAAAAGGAGGAGGATAATCCAATAAATACTCATCCAGATGAGATGAGGAAGGCACAGGCGGAGGACAAAACACTCAAGCCGTGTTTCAAGAAGTTGCCCAAATCTCATACACCTCCAGGAAAGGGAGAATTTTATATGAAGAACAAACTGATTTATAGGAAGGCTGGTCTGAATCCTGGTCCTTCCCACTTCATATAGGACTAAAGTGTTGGAACTAGGGCATGCGATTCCCTTCAGTGGTCATATGGGGATCAGCGCAACAGGACAGCGTATAGCTTGTCACTATTTCTGGCCAGGGATAACTGAAGATATCAAACGATATGTAAAATCCTGTCCAGAGTGCCAACGAGAAGCACCTAAGCATTGGACTGCACCAGCAACTCTGGGGGAAATGCCCATAGTGGGAACACCCTTTGAGAGAGTTGCCGTGGATCTTGTGGGACCTCTCACTCGAACTAAGAGAAGGAACAGCTACATTCTGACTCTGGTGGACACCTGTTCTATGTGGGGAGAGGCGGTAGCCCTGTCATCGATTGATTCTAAGCATGTGGCAGAGGCATTACTCACAATTTTCACAAGGTTAGGCTTTCCCAATCAAATCTTGACTGATAATGGCTCTCAGTTCAAGGGGAAACTAACAGAAGAAGTTTTCAGGATCTTCCAGGCCAAACACTTCCATTGTAGTGTGTACCACCCCCAAGGGAACGGCCAGTGGAAAGATTTAATGGCACGTTGATGTCAATCCTGAGAAAGTTGGCACACGAAAAACCAGATACATGGGACCAGTACCTTCACGCCGCCCTCTTTGCTTATCGGGAGGTACCCCATAGTTCAACCGGTATGGCCCCGGCAACATTATTATTTGGAAGGCCAATAAAAGGTCCACTGGAAGCGCAGTTAAGAACGTGGACTGATGAAAAGGCAGAGGAAAACATTACATCCTCATACCAATATGTGAATGAGCTGACCACTCGTTTAAAAACTGGCTGGAAACTTGCCAATGAAAATTTGAGACAAGCCAGGAAAAAACATGCTGCTTACTATAACAGGAAAGCTAAAGACAGAGATTTGGCTGTGGGAGAGAAGGTACTGCTTCTTCTGCCCGGTAGTCAGAATAAGTTACAAATTGGATGGCAAGGTCCATATACAGTTCTAGAGAAGGTGTCTAGAACCAATTATAAGATAGATAAGAAGGGGAAAGAAAAAATCTATCATGTGAATCTCCTGAAGAAATATTTGGAAAGAGAAAATCAGGAAGAGACACACTTGTTGACCTTGTCCATTGCCATGGAAATGAAAAAGGAACCACTTTCATCATTTGAATATCCATTACATCCCTGTGAGACAGCGGCACAGGTGAAAATCAGTACACATTTAACGAAAAATCAGAAAGAGAGAGTGCAACAGGTTCTAGATAATCATACAGAGGTGTTAACAGACCGACCGGGGCATACAAACTTATTGGAATATGATATGAAACTGATAGACCCCACACCTGTCTGTATGAAACCCTATTCGATTCCTTTTGCTAAGGAGAAAGCTTTGAAGGAAGAGATAGACTATTTGTTGAAGGAAGGAATTATTTCACACAGTGAATCCTCGTATAGTTCCAGTGTTGTACTCTTAAGGAAACCCTCTGGAGAACATAGACTCTGTATAGATTACAGGAGACTGAATGCTATCACAGAAGGACAGGTGGATCCATTGCCGGATACAAATCAGTTGTTTGCCAGACTAAATAAAGCTAAATATTTCTCAAAAGTGGATCTGAGTAAAGGATACTACCAGATTCCAGTAAAGCCTGAGGTTAGACCATACCTAGCTTTTAGTACCTCAGAAGGACACTATGAGTTTAACAGATTGCCATTTGGATTGAAGAATGCGCCTAGTGTCTTCTCTAGAATGATGATAAAATTATTGGACCCTCTGAATAATCCATGCATCACAAATTTCATGGATGATATCCTTATAGCAACAGAAACATTTGAGGAACACATTGACTCTCAGAACATGCTGTTTAATCGACTTAGGGAAGCGAATTTAACGGCCCGACCAACCAAATGTTGCGTTGGATGTAAACAATTAGAATTCTTGGGACACACAGTTTATCAGGGAAACATGACCCCTGACCCAAAGAATTTAGAGAAACTAAAGAAAGCCCCGAGACCACAAACCAAGAAAGACGCGAGATCCTTTGTCTCATTATGTGGTTTCTACCAAAAGTATATCAAAAACTTTAATTCCATATGTGCACCGTTAACTGATTTGACCCGTAAAGGAAATCCAGACCGAATTACATGGACACCACAATGTGAATTAGCTTACCAGGAATTGAAGGAAAAGCTCACAAGCAAACCTATTTTGAAATTACCTGACTTAAGTCAAGAATTCATTGTAAGGACGGATGCCAGTAATATTGGGTTAGGTGCGACACTGCTACAGAAATCAGATGCATTGGATGGGGAATTAAGCCCAGTGGCATATGCTAGCAGAAAGTTGAATAAAGCTGAAACCAATTACTCAACTAGCGAAAAAGAATGTCTTGCAGTAATATGGGCGATAAAGAAATTCAATATTTATCTGTATGGGAAGGCATTTAAGTTGCAAACGGATCACAAACCCTTGTCGTTTCTAGCGCAGGCTAGACATGAAAATTCTAGATTACTCCGTTGGTCATTACTGATGCAGCCATATGAGTTTAGCATAGAGTATATAAGTGGAAAAACAAATCTGGGAGCGGATTTTTTAAGCCGCCATCCGTGTGATGAGAATCACCCTAAGCCCCAGGAAAGATAATAAATTTCTCTATGTGTATATAGAATTATAGACTAACATATAACGTCTGTTTCAAGTGGGGAGAATTTGTCGTGAGAAATTCTAATCCACATATATAAATTATCAGGTAAATGTAAAGCCTAACACATAAATTCAATAAAAGGAAAGAAGAATGGTAAAGAACAGTGCTGTCACAATGACGGTACTCGAGATCTCCTTTTTATGCTTCGTCTGCATATTTTTACGCTTTCACGTTGATAGTAAAGCCTACTGCATCACTACACGCTTTCTTCAATAAAACGTGTACTGCATTTCTAAGAAAACCTTGAGCTAGGCACCCTGCGTAATGACCTAAATTAATACTTCCATTAATTTCATTTTATACACGGCGTGATGAAAAGACAGATGAACTTAGGATAGAGAGAAGGGAGGGCTGAAAGCAGGAACGCATGCAACCCTAACACGCGTCTCGCGATACAAAATTAATGCCATCACGCGTGTAAGGCCACAAGCACTAACTTTTTTTCAAATCGACAGTGATAAAAAACACTACCCATACGAGAGTTAGGTTTAAAAACTTACAAAACGCTTATTAGGAAACATGACATTCTACTGTTTTATGTCTAAAATTCTGACATTAGTCTGACAGTACAGCAGGACAGGTGGCGGTTCTAAACATAAAAAATAAATACACGACTATCCTAGAAAATACATATTTTGAACGCAGCCACTTAGCTCCCTTAAATTTGTATATTTGGGTTCCTTAGGACTTGCTGACAAATAATATGTTAAGTGTTACGCAAATAGTCTAGGAATTAACAAATTATAGCCAAAAGAAATAGTAAGGGTGTCAGACAACACCAAAATCAGAATCGCTCAGTGGCAGATTTTGAAACCACCATTGTACGGGAAATAGGTCCCCATGTTAAATCCTATTTGATTGGAGCGCAGAAAATGTAAGGCGAAACACGATTAGTCGGACTACAAATACTAATTTTTTGTTGTTAGGGGAAACAGTAGTAGAGGTACTTTTTTGAAAAGCTGTGTAAACATGGCACGATTGGTTAGACCCGCCAATATAGTCAATTAGAAGCGTCAGTTCAGCACCACATTTTCAAATAAACTTTCTAAAG
Source organism: Oreohelix idahoensis (assembly GCA_024509875.1). Classification (NCBI taxonomy): domain Eukaryota; kingdom Metazoa; phylum Mollusca; class Gastropoda; order Stylommatophora; family Oreohelicidae; genus Oreohelix; species Oreohelix idahoensis. The sequence goes on from JAMPIV010005372.1 coordinate 41,517, forward strand.
CAACAGTGCGTTGAGATTCAGCTTATATTTTTATAAATAAAAGCCTGAGACAGCGGCAGGTCGGATTTTTTGCCATATTCATTGCCAGTCAACGTAATTGTGTATTATTTCCATGAATTGTGGTAAGCTTGAAATATTTGATATCTTTTTAATGAAAATTGAATGTAAATTGATAATTTATGTCTGTATATGTGTGTAGTTCAGTAGCAAACATGAGGCAAAGCCTAGATATTGCTCCAACCTGAACAGAACGTGTCTGAGAAAAGTAAAATTGCATGGAATTGCCAAACAGTACACTGACACCTATCTTATTGACTAGAAGGAACTAATGCTGGAATTGCAGAGGCGTGGTAACCATTAGGGAGGAGTATACTGGTGTAAATTGTTTCAGATGAAGATAGCAGTTGGCCTACCGCTCTGAACTCAGTGTTTGTTATGTATTGTGTTCAGTCTGGAAATAGATTATAAATTAGTTCTGAAATAGGAGGTACAACCTTCTTGTTTCAGGGACCGTGGTCCTAAAGTTATTGAGCAGCACCTGGTCTGAGCTTTGCTGAATCTAGAGGCTGACAGCATACTCCTGGGTCCAGATAGCGACCAGTGAGGTGTCTCCAGAACACAGGGAAGATCGAGCAGAGGAGTCTTTTCCTGCCGCCATCACGAAAGATAAGCTTCTGTGGCCAGAGGAGCTCAACATTATGTGTCCCCTCTAAAATTGACATTATAGTAAAACAGAGGGACAATACCTTGTTTAAATTGATAGGAACTGGGAACTTTTCCCCATACTATTTCCAAGATAAACAAACACTTGAAGTCATGATGACAAATAACAACATAGCTTGAAAAACAAAACCAGTATTACCTCATAGTACTACTACACAACTGACACACATAGGATAATACTAATAAAATATGTCACTACAAGGTTCATATTTATAAATTATGTACATATAAATTGTGATTACATTTGATTGTGATTCCTGGTTCACTGTGTAGTTGAATCAGGATATATATATTAGTGAAAGTAATTAATACATATATATTTGAAACTTTACCAGTGACTCATTTAAGATAGTCTTATAGAGTGTTAAATGTGTGTGAGTGTCACAGTGTTGTCAAGTGTGGTGGAATAAATTAAATTGTTTATCTGTCTGTTGTTGTTGTGACTTACACTTCATCATTTACATAACCCTAGACATTCAATTAGATACAGATACCTTCACAGCTGATCTCAGTCAGTACACTAAGTCCCCTATAAGTATTTATATCATCCCACTTTACCACATATATTGGGGGCTCGTCCGGGATTTTGAATCTTTCCCTATTATAAATATTGGGGGTAATTCACTTCAGGGAATAATAAAAATTAAAAAGGTATCCTTGGGTGGAATTAAATAAGGTTGAGCTCTCAGTGCCTGTGGTGTCCTTGGATAAGTAATTACAGATTGTATTGTTTAGTTAGACATTATATAAATTTACCTGTTAGAAAATGGCGGACCTGGCCAAATTTCGATCTGCTGCTGTGCAGACTGCAAAAGAGTTAGGAATGGACGGGCAAGTTATGATTGCTTATGTCACTGCTGAATGTGACAAATATATTGAACGGGAAGAAAGAAGATTAGAAAAAGAGGCTGAAAGAAAATTAGAATCTGAAAGGTTGGCCGAAGAAAGAAAGTTAGAGGCTGAAAAAGAAATTAAGAGGCTGCAGATTGAGGCTGAGGCTAAGGCATTGGAGGCAGATAGGGAGATTAAGAGGCTCCAATTAGAAGAACAAAAGGCAGAAAGAGAAGAAAAGAGATTAGCTGCAGAGAGGGAAGCAGAAAAGGAGGAGAAGAGATTACAAAGGGAACATGAGTTACGACTAAGGGAGTTTGAGTTTCAAGGCCATGCTCCTGAAAATGGTGCCAGTCCCTTTACCTCCGATGCTACTGCTAGTCAGGGAGCCTCAACCTCAGCTATGAATTTTCATTTAGATCATTTTGTTGAGAAAGAAGATGATATTGAGAGCTATCTAAATAGATATGAACTATTAGCTACCACGTATGGGTTAGAGAGAGAAAGGTGGAGCTTAAAGTTATCTCAAGGGCTTCGTGGGGCAGCTTATGAAGTTTTTGCCAAAATGAGCAGAGGTGATCAAGAAAATTATGACATGCTAAAGCAGGCTCTTTTGTTAAGATATGAAAAGAACGCAGAATTTTATAGAAAAAAATTTAGGAATGCTAAACTACTGTCAGGTGAAACCTATCACCAGTTCTCTGCACGGATAGAGACATACTTGGAGAAATGGACTTCTCTGGGGAAAACCCAAGATCTTAAGGAAATGATCCTTATAGAACAATTAAGAGAGTCCATGGCTCCAGACCTGAGAAAGTTTCTCATGGAACAAGGTGCAGAGAGGCTGGGTGAGTTGCTAAATGTTGCTGAAAGGTATCAAGCAGCTCAAGCAGAGGTATCAGGTAATAAAAAGAAACAGGTAGATAATTTTAAGGCACCACAGAACTTTAATAAATTTGATCCTAGAGATCAAAACAAAGGTAAGCACCAGTTTGATAGGCCACGGTATGACAATAAAAATAAAACCCCACAATTCGATGAAAGGAAATATGATGAAAGAAAATCTTTCAACCAAGGAAAGAGATGGTGTAAAAATTGTAAGATGAACAATCATGACACTGACCATTGTAGAAGGAAACCTCCTCATTGTGCTGCTATGACATCTGGAAAAAAGGGAAAAAAGGTCAAACCTGAGGAACTACAGGAACCATACCATCCCCCAGTGTGTGAAGATGTCATCTGTAATGGTGTCACCATAAGGTGTTTATATGATACAGGTTTAGATTATGATTCCGTTGTGAGTTCTCACCTGGTGCAGGCAGATCAATACACCACAGAAACAGTGGAGATTCAAACTGCAACCAAGGATGTAGCTACCATGACACTTCCCGTCGTCCGGATAAAGGTGAAAACGCGATATGTGGAAGGAATCATAAAAGCAGCAGTGATAAATGAGCCAATCTACCCTCTGATATTGGGGTGTAGATATGTCTTCTTGGGGAATCCCAAGAGACCTGTGATATTGGCAACAGTGCAGACCAGATCACAGTCTAAAAAGGAGGAGGATAATCCAATAAATACTCATCCAGATGAGATGAGGAAGGCACAGGCGGAGGACAAAACACTCAAGCCGTGTTTCAAGAAGTTGCCCAAATCTCATACACCTCCAGGAAAGGGAGAATTTTATATGAAGAACAAACTGATTTATAGGAAGGCTGGATCTGAATCCAATGGTCACGGACAGCTGGTCCTTCCCACTTCATATAGGACTAAAGTGTTGGAACTAGGGCATGCGATTCCCTTCAGTGGTCATATGGGGATCAGCGCAACAGGACAGCGTATAGCTTGTCACTATTTCTGGTCAGGGATAACTGAAGATATCAAACGATATGTAAAATCATGTCCAGAGTGCCAACGAGTAGCACCTAAGCATTGGATTGCACCAGCAACTCTGGGGGAAATGCCCATAGTGGGAACACCCTTTGAGAGAGTTGCCGTGGATCTTGTGGGACCTCTCACTCGAACTAAGAGAAGGAACAGCTACATTCTGACTCTGGTGGACACCTGTTCTATGTGGGGAGAGGCGGTAGCCCTGTCATCGATTGATTCTAAGCATGTGGCAGAGGCATTACTCACAATTTTCACAAGGTTAGGCTTTCCCAATCAAATCTTGACTGATAATGGCTCTCAGTTCAAGGGGAAACTAACAGAAGAAGTTTTCAGGATCTTCCAGGCCAAACACTTCCATTGTAGTGTGTACCACCCCCAAGGGAACGGCCAAGTGGAAAGATTTAATGGCACGTTGATGTCAATCCTGAGAAAGTTGGCACACGAAAAACCAGATACATGGGACCAGTACCTTCACGCCGCCCTCTTTGCTTATCGGGAGGTACCCCATAGTTCAACCGGTATGGCCCCGGCAACATTATTATTTGGAAGGCCAATAAAAGGTCCACTGGAAGCGCAGTTAAGAACGTGGACTGATGAAAAGGCAGAGGAAAACATTACATCCTCATACCAATATGTGAATGAGCTGACCACTCGTTTAAAAAACTGGCTGGAAACTTGCCAATGAAAATTTGAGACAAGCCAGGAAAAAACATGCTGCTTACTATAACAGGAAAGCTAAAGACAGAGATTTGGCTGTGGGAGAGAAGGTACTGCTTCTTCTGCCCGGTAGTCAGAATAAGTTACAAATTGGATGGCAAGGTCCATATACAGTTCTAGAGAAGGTGTCTAGAACCAATTATAAGATAGATAAGAAGGGGAAAGAAAAAATCTATCATGTGAATCTCCTGAAGAAATATTTGGAAAGAGAAAATCAGGAAGAGACACACTTGTTGACCTTGTCCATTGCCATGGAAATGAAAAAGGAACCACTTTCATCATTTGAATATCCATTACATCCCTGTGAGACAGCGGCACAGGTGAAAATCAGTACACATTTAACGAAAAATCAGAAAGAGAGAGTGCAACAGGTTCTAGATAATCATACAGAGGTGTTAACAGACCGACCGGGGCATACAAACTTATTGGAATATGATATGAAACTGATAGACCCCACACCTGTCTGTATGAAACCCTATTCGATTCCTTTTGCTAAGGAGAAAGCTTTGAAGGAAGAGATAGACTATTTGTTGAAGGAAGGAATTATTTCACACAGTGAATCCTCGTATAGTTCCAGTGTTGTACTCTTAAGGAAACCCTCTGGAGAACATAGACTCTGTATAGATTACAGGAGACTGAATGCTATCACAGAAGGACAGGTGGATCCATTGCCGGATACAAATCAGTTGTTTGCCAGACTAAATAAAGCTAAATATTTCTCAAAAGTGGATCTGAGTAAAGGATACTACCAGATTCCAGTAAAGCCTGAGGTTAGACCATACCTAGCTTTTAGTACCTCAGAAGGACACTATGAGTTTAACAGATTGCCATTTGGATTGAAGAATGCGCCTAGTGTCTTCTCTAGAATGATGAGAAAATTATTGGATCCTCTGAATAATCCCTGTATAACAAATTTTATGGATGATATCCTTATAGCAACAGAAACATTTGAGGAACACATTGACTCTCTGAACATGCTGTTTGATCGACTTAGGGAGGCAAATTTAACAGCCCGACCAACCAAATGTTGCGTTGGATGTAAAGAATTGGAATTTTTGGGACACACAGTTTATCAGGGAAACATGACCCCTGACCCAAAGAATTTAGAGAAACTACAGAAAGCCCCGAGACCACAAACCAAGAAGGACGTGAGATCCTTTGTCTCATTATGTGGTTTCTACCAGAAGTATATCAAAAACTTTAATTCCATATGTGCACCGTTAACTGAATTGACACGTAAAGGACATCCAGATCGCATTACATGGACACCACAATGTGAATTGACTTACCAAGAATTGAAGGAAAAGCTCACAAGTAAACCCATTTTGAAATTACCTGACTTAAGTCAAGAATTCATAGTAAGGACGGATGCAAGTAATATTGGGTTAGGTGCAACTCTACTACAGAAATCAGATGCATTGGATGGGGAATTAAGCCCAGTGGCATATGCTAGCAGAAAGTTGAATAAAGCTGAAATCAACTACTCAACTAGCGAAAAAGAATGTCTTGCAGTAATATGGGCGATAAAGAAATTCAATATTTATCTATATGGGAAGGCATTTAAGTTGCAAACAGACCACAAACCTTTATCGTTTCTAGCACAGGCTAGGCATGAAAACTCCAGGTTACTCCGATGGTCTTTACTTTTGGCTCCATATAATTTTAGCATTGAGTATATATCTGGAAAAACAAATTTGGGAGCGGATTTTTTAAGCCGCCATCCGTGTGATGAGAATCACCCTAAGCCCCAGGAAAGATAATAAATTTCTCTATGTGTATATAGAATTGTAGACTAACATATAACGTCTGTTTCAAGTGGGGAGAATTTGTCGTGAGAAATTCTAATCCACATATATAAATTATCAGGAAAATGTAAAGCCTAACACATAAATTCAATAAAAGGAAAGAAGAATGGTAAAGAACAGTGCTGTCACAATGACGGTACTCGAGATCCCCTTTTTATGCTTCGTCTGCATATTTTTACGCTTTCACGTTGATAGTAAAGCCTACTGCATCACTACACGCTTTCTTCAATAAAACGTGTACTGCATTTCTAAGAAAACCTTGAGCTAGGCACCCTGCGTAATGACCTAAATTAATACTTCCATTAATTTCATTTTATACACGGCGTGATGAAAAGACAGATGAACTTAGGATAGAGAGAAAGGGAGGGCTGAAAGCAGGAACGCATGCAACCCTAACACGCGTCTCGCGATACAAAATTAATGCCATCACGCGTGTAAGGCCACAAGCACTAACTTTTTTTCAAATCGACAGTGATAAAAAACACTACCCATACGAGAGTTAGGTTTAAAAACTTACAAAACGCTTATTAGGAAACATGACATTCTACTGTTTTATGTCTAAAATTCTGACATTAGTCTGACAGTACAGCAGGACAGGTGGCGGTTCTAAACATAAAAAAAAAAAAAAACAAATACACGACTATCCTAGAAAATACATATTTTGAACGCAGCCACTTAGCTCCCTTAAATTTGTATATTTGGGTTCCTTAGGACTTGCTGACAAATAATATGTTAAGTGTTACGCAAATAGTCTAGGAATTAACAAATTATAGCCAAAAGAAATAGTGAGGGTGTCAGACAACACCAAAATCAGAATCGCTCAGTGGCAGATTTTGAAACCACCATTGTACGGGAAATAGGTCCCCATGTTAAATCCTATTTGATTGGAGCGCAGAAAATGTAAGGCGAAACACGATTAGTCGGACTACAAATACTAATTTTTTGTTGTTAGGGGAAACAGTAGTAGAGGTACTTTTTTGAAAAGCTGTGTAAACATGGCACGATTGGTTAGACCCGCCAATATAGTCAATTAGAAGCGTCAGTTCAGCACCACATTTTCAAATAAACTTTCTAAAGCAACAGTGCGTTGAGATTCAGCTTATATTTTTATAAATAAAAGCCTGAGAGAGCGGCAGGTCGGATTTTGTGCCATATTCATTGCCAGTCAACGTAATTGTGTATTATTTCCATGAATTGTGGTAAGCTTGAAATATTTGATATCTTTTTAATGAAAATTGAATGTAAATTGATAATTTATGTCTGTATATGTGTGTAGTTCAGTAGCAAACATGAGGCAAAGCCTAGATATTGCTCCAACCTGAACAGAACGTGTCTGAGAAAAGTAAAATTGCATGGAATTGCCAAACAGTACACTGACACCTATCTTATTGACTATAAGGAACTAATGCTGGAATTGCAGAGGCGTGGTAACCATTAGGGAGGAGTATACTGGTGTAAATTGTTTCAGATGAAGATAGCAGTTGGCCTACCGCTCTGAACTCAGTGTTTGTTATGTATTGTGTTCAGTCTGGAAATAGATTATAAATTAGTTCTGAAATAGGAGGTACAACCTTCTTGTTTCAGGGACCGTGGTCCTAAAGTTATTGAGCAGCACCTGGTCTGAGCTTTGCTGAATCTAGAGGCTGACAGCATACTCCTGGGTCCAGATAGCGACCAGTGAGGTGTCTCCAGAACACAGGGAAGATCGAGCAGAGGAGTCTTTTCCTGCCGCCATCACGAAAGATAAGCTTCTGTGGCCAGAGGAGCTCAACATTATGTGTCCCCTCTAAAATTGACATTATAGTAAAACAGAGGGACAATACCTTGTTTAAATTGATAGGAACTGGGAACTTTTCCCCATACTATTTCCAAGATAAACAAACACTTGAAGTCATGATGACAAATAACAACATAGCTTGAAAAACAAAACCAGTATTACCTCATAGTACTACTACACAACTGACACACATAGGATAATACTAATAAAATATGTCACTACAAGGTTCATATTTATAAATTATGTACATATAAATTGTGATTACATTTGATTGTGATTCCTGGTTCACTGTGTAGTTGAATCAGGATATATATATTAGTGAAAGTAATTAATACATATATATTTGAAACTTTACCAGTGACTCATTTAAGATAGTCTTATAGAGTGTTAAATGTGTGTGAGTGTCACAGTGTTGTCAAGTGTGGTGGAATAAATTAAATTGTTTATCTGTCTGTTGTTGTTGTGACTTACACTTCATCATTTACATAACCCTAGACATTCAACGTAGTCATCACAATATTCCAGAATAATTCTGACTGAGGTATAAATGTGGTAGCAAGTAAGGTTATCTGTAAAACACTACACCTATTAGATACAGATACCTTCACAGCTGATCTCAGTCAGTACACTAAGTCCCCTATAAGTATTTATATCATCCCACTTTACCACACAGGTGCCTTGGCCTTTCTCTACAATAGTCGAGTCTGGTGGTTGTAGCACGTCTCATTCATCAAGGCTGAGGTAACTACGAGGGTTGTCAAGTGTCTTTAAGACACGTATGAGGATTTCAGTTTCTCATAAATAATGTCTACAGCTCTATTGTGCCTTTGTTGGTATAATGTTTGAAATTTGGTACATCCATTCAATAAATGTGACACTGTTTCGTATGGGTGGTTACATATTTTGCACATTTTTGTGTATGTCTGTGGGTAGTATAGATGTAAAAGACTTTCGCATTCCAGCAACTGTAACCTTTATCTCACAGCAAATGAAAGTATTTTATCACTTAATTTAACATTAGATAGAAAACTAGATGACAATGAATGGTTTACACATTTCATTTCGCGCACTATTCTCCCTTGTGACGATTTACTTTTTAGTTCACTTAGAATAAGGTTAAGTTTATGTGATTTAAACCCAGAATGAAAAGCATTTGCTGACGTGTATGTTAGACTGACCTCTTCATCTACGTCTAAGTGTACAATGTAATGGCCACTGTCATCCACTTTCACACTCACTAGTTCATGCGCGCATTCTTCATTCAGCTCTACCCAAAATGATCTTGGCCAATTCACCTTAGATCTTTTAACTAGATGGTTCGTTTCGTATACATACATACATATCAGAATCTTTATTCTCCAGAAAATACATTGATATGTACTGACATGATATAATAAAATACAACATGGCATATAGGAGAATCATTAGAATTTACATAAAGTAAATTTACATAAATTCATACAGCGATAATGAGGGCTGTTACCTCATACATAATAAGAATCTTTATTATAAAAAAAATACATTAACATGTACTTGATATAGTAAAAAAAAACACCATATCATATCGGATAATCATTTAGAGTCCGCAAGTGTGCTAAACCCCGCCCAGGAAACAATCGCCAAACGTTCATAATCCGTTGAATTCAATTTGCACAAAGTTAACAAGCTGACATCAAAAGTCTCCTGGACATAAAATCTGACACACCTGACAGCGCATACATACATACAAACATACATACATGAGGTTGCCATCCTCATATTCCACTGTACATCCATAAGCAAATTATACATGTCAAAATGCAAATATAAAATAATAAAATGTATATATTACAACTTACCCAGAGATTTTTGGGCGAACACAGACATTTTTCACAGCAAGCGTCCGAATATTGTCGGTCAACTGATTTAAGATGCCGTAACTTTCACGTGAGTTAGGTGTCTTACTGAGTGCACTTGAAGTTGAATCATACAAGTTAAGGTGTAAAGGGATGTCTCTGGGGTTACTCTCTTCTAATTTAGAATTCACGTATAGTCCTAAATTCGCGTATAGTCCTATGGCCTGTCCTATATTTGGGTCCTAACATTCCTTGTCTCTTGCCGTCTTTAATTTCTTCTCAACGAAAGTGGAAGTCAGTGAAGTAGTCTTACACTGATGTAGCAGAAATTTTCCTCCTACGCACCCAGGCTACTACTTTGAGGAGAGGCCCAATCAGGAGCAACCTTTCTTAGCATCTCAATTGCCAAACCAATTGCAAATAAGTGTCTGATTTTGGTAGGGCTCTATTCCCCTACCACCTCCCTGTCATGTAGAACATTACTGAATGACAATATAAGATGTTGCCCTTTTCATGAGATTTTTCAAACTCCATAAAGTCTTGCTACTTCCGTGTGTATTTGGCAAACACATTACTTTAAACGTCCATCACTGATAATATCTTCCAAGATGTTATTTTCTCGTAGTTGATTTTCACAAGAAAGTCCATCTGTCGGAAGTATTACATCCCTGTTCGTGTCTTAATCTACCGCAAGATTGTCATCCGTATTGGAACACTGAAACAGCAAGTGAGTGGCAATTATCTGCGACCCCTGTTCTCATATCAAACGTTTGTTCAATACCTTCGCAGAAAAAACGCCTCGGTTATCACACTATGCCATCTTGTGAGAAGGTAATCTTTCGCTATCCGTATCTACCGCCATCGTGGCTTGCGATATGGAAAACTTAACCCGTCTCGCTACTCCAAACACCTATTTTGGGCTGGAAGATGTTACGTAACGTAAACAAACAACTTCACTCAGCAAAAACAGAAGTCAACGTTGTTTCAAAACAGGTCAAGCGATCGAATAAAGGTAAGGGAATGACAAAAGATGATAAGAACACTTTGAACCATGAAAGCGTAAATAATGAAGACTGGGTGAATTAGCACGTAAATGGAATGGTAGATAATACTGCCGGAGAGAAGTGAAGACAAACATTCAAGGAAATTGCAGGCCGTAATTTTATGAAAGAACATGGCTAGAATCTCACTCTCTATGTTGAACTGCAACAGTAATCGATAAAAGAAAGAAGTGAACATTCAATACCTTCCCTAGCAGACGCTTTATCTGTAATTTATATGATTCAATCTTCCCACGACTGAGGCCGGACTCAGCATATTTGTGACAAGAATTACAATGAGTTCCTTAAATGAATGACTGCCTCTTTCTGGTCATTGGGCCACCGCTGAAAGTTGGCCCCGATGCAGCAACTTCATATGTTTTCGCAGTAGTGGTTCTGTAGCAATTTCTTTTACAAAATGCAACTTCACCTCAATCGAATCCTACAACAATGCCTGACGGATGCAAACGTCCTATCCTTTTTCTGTCTCGTGTTTATTTATCTCATTTTTCATGTACTATATCCGGTGGCGTTGGTGATCATGTCTTTCCACAACTTCCTTCTCCAAGCGCTTTTTATCATTTCCGTTGTTGTGTCCTGTTGATAGCCGTACAAGGTAGTTCTTGTTCTGGAATCCCTAGAGTAAGAGTGATAGAAGCAAGCCACAGAAAACATGGAGGAGAGAAATGAAGACAGACATTAAAAGGATGAGGAAGGACTGGTAAGACCTTGCACTGATGCACTGGACAGGAAGACTTAGTGTCATTTTGATGAAAGCTTATGTGGCACCTTGGACAACTGGAGGTTGATGATGATGATGATGTTACATTTTTCAGTATCATCTCTCTTTATTTCTTCTTCTATTTCTCTTTCCTTCAGTCTTTCCTGTTATCATAATATTCCAGTTTTCCTCTTCTCATACAAATAATCTTGAACCAAAACAACGTCCACAGAGTTAATTAAATCCTTTTTTATTCATAAACAAACAGTCGGGAACAGTAAAATGTGAATATCCCTTTTTATGAATCATTTTTAACATTCCTAAGTAACCCTATTTCCTGTACACAGCCCAGTTAATAAAGCTAATGCATGGTTATTTTTAACAGAGTCACAGTTTTTGGGTTATACTGATAGAAAGGTAGATACACTTTGACACTAATGAGATACCTTAAGTATCAGAGGGTTATAAAAAAACAACTATGATCTAAAGGTAAATGCACCCAGCGTCATAGGTAAAGGTAAAGGATCCTGTTACACGCCCATTGAGGCATATTGGGAATATGGTGTTAGGCCCATATTTTCTTGACCATCGGCACACTAGGGGTGACGTTGTCAGCATAACGCCGGCCGCCTTAACCTTCCCAGAGTTGCTCTGGTTCACAATTCATGACGCTGGATCGATCCCGGAGCCGTTTGCGGTCTAAAATAATCCCACCTCAACTGGGGATCGAACCATGAACCACCAAGCTAGGAACCAGTGCACTAACCACTGCGCTACCGCGGCTTCACCCAGCCTCATATTAGTTGTATATTCTGTGACGGTATTTAAAATTGCATAACGTTTATGTGAAAGTTATCAAATAATTGTTTAATTTACGTGTGTTGTTACGGTTTCCTGTGTTATCATTATCGTAACCTTTAGTCTCTCTGTGGTGCATAAACCTTCAATAGGCTGATGTTAACTGACGTTAAATCCCCTGTGTCATCCGTTTGTGGATGTTCTATGTTTTCTTTCTCACTTTCATGTCTATCTTTAATTCTCTTCCCGTATATTTTTCATTCTGCCTCTGTTTCTCCTACCCTGTGGATCCCAGACTAAGGACTGCCTTGTAACACTATCAGCAGCTCTCCACAGTGTGTGTCCTATCCACTAGTCTACGTCTTTTCCATATTTCTTGTTCTACTGACATTTCTAGGCCATTGCTATCAGTTCCTTTGGTGATCTTGCAATGCCATTTCAATTCTTCTATTATCCGCAAGGATCCATTTTTCGAAAGCTTAAAACTTCTTGGTTGTAATTTTTGTTACTCTCAGCCTGTTAGAGCCATTCAGTAAAACAGCGTAGACACTTGATTAAAGATTCTTCTTCTCTGTCTTCTTTTTTATTTTGGTATCACTGTTCGCTTTTTTCCTTCTTTTTATCTTGCTATAACATTGTTATTATGCCGCTGCCATTCGTATTCTGAGAGACATGTAAACACTTCAACGGATGACATTGCTCAGGACGGCTTCGTAAATATCGCAAAATATAGAGGTCTATAGTAAAATATAAACACATCCAAAGTGCATCAAAATAGAAAATCACCAATAAAATGCCAGTCAGTGTTCAATTACTGTAAAACCAGTGATGGATTAGCGAGAAATTACTCAGTTACTTCCTCGAATTGGGCATGATGGGCCAGGATTTCCAGCGTGATAGACCAAACTGTGCATACACAAAAAAATAAGAACTTCATTCTATCTATCTATCTATCTATCTATCTATCTATCTATCTATCTATCTATCTATCTATCTATCTATCTATCTATCTATCTATCTATCTATGTCTATCTATCTATCTATCTATCTATCTATCTATCTATCTATCTATCTATCTATCTATCTATCTATCTATCTATCTATCTACCTACCTACCTATCTACCTATCAATTTATCTATCTGTCTATCTATCTATCTATCTATTTATCTATCAATTTGCCTGTCTGTCTGACCGCGAGTATAAACTATAGTTACTGCGTATCATTCATTCTTTCAACCTTTTAACTCAATTTTTTTTAATAAATAATATGCCTTTTATATATTTATATCTGGCTTTATTGCTGTAATCCTCCTTTATTCTAGTGATTCTAAATCGTGCCGTAATCTACCTTTTTTCTAGAGATTCTAAATCGTGTTTATCTGTCTTATTACCTTTAGCAACATATATCTGTGTACACTACAAAATGACTCACCGTGGGTATCTGTCGAGTGCAGCGCTATGAATGAAGAAAGAACCGAGTGCTGACGGCCTTACCAGGAGATCGATTGGTGGAGATCGAGCGCGCTTGTTGTTTTGTTGACAGCCAGCTTTTGTATCCCTGGTATGTGTGAGGACAAGACCGTGCCTTGTTCGTTCTGGAAGAAATCCAGATGGAGTTTTCAGTGTCGATCTTTGATACGTTTTCTAACGATGATTTGTAATTATGTGATGAGAACAATCGGTGACGTTTTTATTTGTTCTGGGGTGACAGAAGTAGTCGCTTGGTTGATGATGCATCTGAGCTAGCGGGCTGCGGCTGCATAACTGTGAGATGAGAAGACAACTCGTGGAATGAGTGGACAATTGGAATTATCATCGCTTTGAGTGTGACATGACTCAAACTTATAGAATAGATCGGTGTATACTAAAAGTAAGCAAACACGGCATAAATTTATGCTAATAGATTTATGTCTATTGAATATAGAGTTAAAGATTACATATACAGTAATAGGGAAAACCTGCTGTAGCATTACAAGGCGGTTATCGTTCTGGAAACCCCTGTGTGAGACTGTTGCGAGGTGTGTTTCTTTGTAGACAGGATCAGTAGACACTTATGTTAATATACATGTTCTCTATAACAGGCCACACAGGCCATCACTTATGTACTGTGTAGATTCTTCCGTGAGTAAGGGTGGCACGGTTAAAAAAAGTTAATACAATCGCTGATAAATACGATCAGCCTTGGTCGGGCTTACAGATGGCCGACAGGTGTGTAAATATGAATAAATATAGGTGAATGTCATGGGTACTTTAAGTGTGTTTATGTTGCCATCATCCACACCACAGTAACGATAGCTAGCAATAGACCAACGGGTAAGACCAATGGTTTCCAACTCACAATATATACAGTTTATTCATACAGTAACGTAGACATCAGGAACAGCACACTGTCACAAGTTATAATGGTATACAAAATCCATGGCAAATAGATTGCAGAACATAGTGTCAAATATCTATCAAATCGGTTCCATACACAGCAACTCTCAGTACAATAAATCCATAGGAGTAAATATCCATCAAACGGTTGCGTACACAGCAACTCTCAGTACAATAAATCCATAGGAGTAAATATTCATCAAACGGTTGCATACACAGCAACTCTCAGTACAATAAATCCATAGGAGTAAATATCCATCAAAAGGTTGCGTACACAGCAACTCTCAGTACAATAAATCCATAGGAGTAAATATCCATCAAACGGTTGCATACACAGCAACTCTCAGTACAATAAATCCACAGGAACAAACTTCCATCAGAGGGAAAAAGATTGCATACATCGCAATTCTTATTATATAACAAGAGCCAACTTAATCCCTGGCATCTGAATAATAACTTGGAAAACATCCATAAATTGGGCAAGAAACTCTTCCCTACAATAACATATTCTGATCACACTCACGAGACGAAAAACCACCCGTCTCGAAGCTCTGTCAGATCCCCTAATCTCGAGATCACAGTCTCTCAGTACAACTCAGTAAAAATTACTCATGCGCGAACTAACCGCTTGAGCACTGAGCTCAGCTCATCCGTATCTTCCCCCAAACTATCACTAAGAACATTCGAACACTTTCTTTATTATTTAAAAAAGACTAACACCTATTCGCGTTGAGCAATGTTCAAGAAAAACAAAAAGTACGCAAACAAAAATCAACTCATTACTTTAAACGTGCTTACTAGAAAAAACAGCCCCGTACATAAAAATCTTTAACACTTAACTCTGACTCAAAATATGACTTAACAGAGATCTAAAACTCATGGAGATGAGAAGTGGAGACAGATAAAGGCACAGGTAGAAAGGTAGTCCCATAGCAGATACTGCCGTAGGGCAGTGAAGCGTTAGATACTTCATTGTATTAGATCCAGCTTTGAGAAGTAGGGTAACTAGTTCCCTTCCTCGCTGCCTTTGCCTTTCCTAACTCAGGAGCAGAGTCAGGTACCCATTTACAACTGAGTAGATTGGAACGTGACGACACCGTGTTTCCAACCAGGTACCTTTACCGCTAGAGGCCTGCGCTCTAACCACTCTGCTAATCGGATGCTCTGGAGACAGATATGAAAGAGGTAAAGAAGACAAGGGAAAACCTTGAACGAATGGCACGGGCCGGTTTGATTTGATCTAAAGTTGCTGAAGCTCTATGCTCCAAAGGAAGCAGAAATGTAATGAATAAATGAATATAGAAAGTAAGATCGACATGGGAAATCTACGATATAACACTCGATGTGGACTTGATGAATAGATGTAGCAATATTAGTAGTAGTGGTAGTAGTGGTCTCAGGAGTAGTAACAGTAGTAGTAGTATTAGTAGTAATGGTAGTATCAGGAATAGTAACAGTAGTAGCAGTAATAGTACTGGTGGTCTCAGGAGTAGTAACAGTAGTAGTGGTGTCAGGAGTAGTAACAATGGTAGTGGTAGAAGTTGTAGTTGTGGTGGTAATAGTAGCAGCATTAGAAATAATGGAAGCCAGTGGTAGTAATAGCAATTGCAGTGGAAGTGGATGTGGTTATGAGAGTAGTGATAGAGCTAGGAGTGGTGGTATGAGTAGTAAAAGTAGAATTGGTGATAGGGGAAGCAAGAGTAGTAGTGGTAGCAGTATAAATAATACTAGTAGTGGTGATACGAGTTGTAATAGTAGTAGAGGTGGTACTTGAACCAATAGTAGTAGTAGTAGGGGTGGTGGTAGGAATAGTTTTACTTGCACTTGTGACTGTGGTAGTAGAAGCAATCGTAGTGGTAGTCGTGGTAGTAGTAGTAGTAGTAGTGTAGTAATATTAGTAGTAGTAGTAGTAGGGGCAGAGGCAGAAAATGTAATTGTAGTAATGGGGTGGTGGTAGTAGAAGAAACAGTAGCAAGAGTGGTCGTAATAGGAATAACAATGGTATTAGAGATGGTGGCAGGAGTTGTAATATTACTATTGTTGGTGGCACAAGTAATAATAATAGTAGTAGTGGTGGTAATAGAAACATAACGTGTAGTGTTGGTAGTAGGAACAGTAATAGTAATATTAGCAGTAGTTGTAAGAGTAGTAAAAACAGTAGTTGTAGGAGTGACATGACTAGTAATAATAGTAAAAGCAATCGTAGGAATTGTAATAGTGGTAGCAGTTGTCGTGGAAGTAACGGTCTGTGGCGACATTCTCGTCTAGATGGGATTGTCTTTGCACAAGATCTCATTTTAGATAATGTGTTAATTTTGCCATATTGCAAAGCCAGGCTGTTGGTAAACAGGTATGTCTGAAGATAAAAATCGTGATATTTGAGCACGAGGAGCGACGTAATCGTTTCGACCCAGAGTTTGTTGTAATAAACAACTACAAGAAAGTAACTCGTTGGTAGAGATTTACCAGACGTAATAATTAAGATAGATCGGTGATGTAATGATTTTGGTAATCACGACAATTGACACGGTAGTGGCAAGACCTTATTTGGTCATAGAGTATGTTCAGATGATTTTGAAAATAACATGTAAAGGAAATATCTTATGTTGTCTTGCGGTAATGCTCAACATGAGGATAGGGAAACGCCTACCAAAATCAGACGCCCGATTGTGGTTAGTTTAGTATTGAATCCTAAAGTAAACTACTTCTGCTTGGATTAATTATTGTTTACACTCCCTTTCCTCAATTCTTGTCTTGTCGGGACTTCAGCGACTATATTTTGCTGATTAGGGCAATCAATGAATTTCGTTTGAACACATATTGACACCTGAATCTGTGAAGTGAAATGTTGTAACACATTTCGTACCAGACAGTGCATGGGCAGCCCAAGTAAACAACCTTGGGATGACAACAGTCGATTATATTATTATTGATAATAGTTCTGTCTGACCAGTTTGTTGATTATTGGCTAGACCGGGTAAATGACATAACCATTTCCGAACTAGACTTGTCGGAGAATGATTATCCATCTTGTAGGAGATTACCTGTGATAGATTAAGAAGTCGTGAGTGTAAACATGATCGATAATAGACGGGAGCTGGCATTCCATACATGGAGAGGTGACTTGTAAACAACAATTTTGTTTTGCGGATGTCACGCAGGAACTTTCCATGAGAGGTAGAGGGAATATACCCCACCAAAATATACGCAAATTGCAAGCTATTGGCTTGGCATTTGAGACGTTAAAATACGACATTTCTGATTGGAGCTTTGTCATATATTAGCAATCTGAATGCGTGCCGTATGTTGCCTTATAATTTTGCGCCTTTTGAGTTTACGGCACTGTAAAATTCAACTCGTCAAGAAGACAGCTAGACACGCCAGAATAAGGAAAAGGATCAAGATTCCACTTTAAAGCACCAGACAAAGTGTTTAAGCATCTTGCAGACTTACATCACAAGAAAACTCTACCTTATTATTACGGAAATGTCATCCGGAAACTTTGGAACCTGAACGCAAAGTCATAGTGGGAGTCTGTTGTAAAGTAATACCGCAGACCACGTGTAAGAGGCATCTTAATCAAGTTGCCTTAACTATTCCATCAGCAAGAAGTCTGTATTCCCAAAGATATTATAGGGTTAGTTGTAAATTTTACAACCTCTACACCTCACGGTAGAAAGGGGAAGAGCTAAGTAAGTAAGTGTACATTTTATAATTCTATATTTTTGCATTTTTTAACCATGTGAAAATTGCTAGTCGATGTCCAAGTCATACGAGGCTGACTTAACCTCAGCATTTAGAATGATGGATTTCATGAACCACCACTGCATCCAAGAGCTAGTAACAACTGCTCAATGCGGTTTTCTCATAGAGAACCAAAGCAGAGGTAGTCCAAGTTCCATATGGTCAGCAGGGAGTGGATGATGACAGAACTGATGTACAATGTCGGGATTTAGTCCGTCTCGCAACACACGGTTTTCTGTATAATTAGGGAGTAAATCTGACCATACCGCACGCCATATGTTGAGAACCTCTCTGATACACTAACCAATTCATGACAACGCGTCATTCTCGGTGTGTATGGTAAAACGGACTAGGCTTGAACATAGAGGCCCATTTTGTGTAACCGATGGTGCAATGCCATTTAAGTTTGGAAGGAATAAAGAAGTATCACCGGAAAGGATGATATAATTCAACAACGGCGAATATGTTACGCTAGAGGTAGGTGTAAAAACATTCTCGACTAGTATTTTAGTAAAGACTAGGAAATATTAAGGGGAAAGGGATTCGTTACAGTCAGGTTACGTGTCCCAATTTAGCCTAGTTAAAGGCATGCATAATATTAAAATGCATTTTTCAAACTACACCAATTAAGTAGATAGATCAATACTAGAATAATTGATAGAATAATTCAAGCTTTATAATGACAAAAAATCGCCCCATAAATAAGAAAGATAATGAATATTAAAAATTTTTTCTAATTGAACAGCAGGCAAAATTATGCCTCATTTTGAGGATTTTTAACCACCACTTTTTGCCCCATGCCATCCAGAATACGGCGGCATGTGCTAGTATATATAGACCTTGCCCTTGGCTAAATTTGACTGGCCACAAAATTTAAAAAAATACAGAGCTGCAACAGAGAGAAAGCGGTAAAAGTGATGTAAACGAGCTTGTACCTGTTTGCCCAACCGCATTTGCGCTGACAAACCCTAGATTTGCCCCATTACCAGCCTGTTACAGCTTGTATGTATTGACCTGGGGTAAGAATATATATATTATATATATATTATATATATATATACCCCCCCCACATACTAAATCACACTATATATATACTTATTATATATATTATATAGGATATATAGTTATTAATATAATTTATTTAATTTTGAGTGTATTAGGGTGTAGTATTATGTATTTTTTGGTATTTTTTTTTTTATAATTTTGTTTATGATTTAAATATGTTGTTTAGTTTTTTGTTATATGAAGTGTTTTTTTATTGGAGAACTTTTGGGGGGGAATTAGCCTTTGTAAATTGTTTAGGAATAATTTTGCAGATATGGCCAAAGTACATGTCTAATAAATTGATAAGTTTTTTTGATGTTTTTGTTTAATTTTTTGGAATTATATTTATTTTTTTTTTTATGTTGATTCCTAGATTGTTTCGTTTAATGTTTTTTTTCAGAGTTTGCCTGTTGATTAGGTTTGACTTAAATGAATTTATACTTTTTGAAGAATCATTGTTGATGGAGGATCATGTTTCAGACTGGATTAAGACTTATAATTTATAAGGATAACTGTAGTAACAGGAATTTTCAGACTTGAGTGTTTGAGTTTTTTATTGTCCTGTACATCATCTTAGCTGAACCAATGTATCATGTAATTGTCTAAATCCATGGTATAATTGTGGGACGTGGAATAATAGTGCATCTGTACCATTTGATGGGTTTGGCCATGATTTTTTAAGTATTTGTTACTCTGCATTCCTTAGTCAGAGAGCTGTGGATTGGTTTCTATAACTCTCCCCACTTGGTCTGGTTTAAATTTCTTCATTGAATCTCTCATCGGAGCCAGATACTTGCTCTTTATTGCTGGCACTCGGCTCTCTTTCACACTTCGTTGCTCTAAATCCGTACTCCATGGCTCTTTATCAGTCGAATTCATTTTTTATAAAAGACAAAATTATAGTGGCGCTAACCAGCTCACTGGGCTCAGCCGTATCCACGACTTACCTCTGGTTGATCTTACATTGAAGAGATAACTCAATCGTCTGATTTATGATTGTTAATCTCTATTGTACAGAAATCTCGATCGGGGTAGATTCCACTACTCTTCAGTCCAAGTCGAGAGTGACAAAATGCTCGTCTATGCATACCGATAATCTCATTACACTCGCTCAGCCTGCAAATTCTCTCTATGATTCTTTTGGATATTGTTCCACATTCGCATAACTATCGTGTTATTTCATTACCGAAACATCATTCAGGATTCATCCTTCACAAATATCCGAATCCCACTACACGTCTCCATGGTTAAATCGTAAACTCCCTCGTACCAATTTACGTTCCTCATTAATCTTTTCGATATTCGAATCTTATCTCAAGTTTTGTTTGGGAAACGACATATTATTACCAGTAGATAGATCTCATAATTATTTACCCCTAGCAACACACAACAACTAGCCAACATAGAAAATTATAATAACTAGATATTAACAAATGAATGTGAAAGGAGTGCAATAGATTTAAGGATATCCAACTCTCATCACACCTGAAGAGGTTTGGGTTACAGCTGAGATCTACCTTAAGACTGATGAACAAAACACCCTTATTCTTTTCGTAGAACAAGGGGGTATTGTCTTTTACAGACCATCTCTCTTATTAAATGGCATAATTTCAGTATCAAATGCTGATTACATGACTTTTGAGTCCAAAATAACTTATTAAAAGTTTACTCAATAACATATTGAAAATTCCCTTTCGTGACATAATTCCTTACAATAAGCTGAAAGGCGCTGGCATTTGATAAAATGTGATGACATGCTTCAATATAAATGTCATTTAGATATGAGAGCTGACTGGAATCAACATTAATGCCCTGATAGAAACAAAATCACAAATGTGCAAAAGAATGGGAAAAAAAGTATGAAATCGAAAAGTTGGGTCGTGATAGAAACATCTGATTTGCGGAGGAAGTAGAACATCCATGGAATGATTTAGAAATCAAGGAAGACGTATACCTGCCGCTTCCCACTCCAGGACTCCCATCCCACTGTGTAAAATACATCTCAAACCGTTGCAACTTGACAATCAATGAACTTGTATGAGTTTACACAATGGTAGACCCGAGCAACGCTGCAGCGAGCGACTTCCATTTCCTCTATGTAACTCTACATTCCATGATGCGTGAATTGTCCCAGCATTAAAACCTCAGTCGTAAGAAGCCATTCCATCTGTGCTGGGATGACCTGAAACCTTGACCGGACACTTGATATGTTCACCTGTACCCATCTGTAAGGAAGGCTGCCTTGAAAACATTGATTGTAATTAGACAAAAGACTTGAACCTACCCTCAGGCCACAATTTAGTAACCACTTACCTACAAGACAAATGTAAAATGGTTGAAGGTTGCGAAATCAGCGATGTTTGGGCCACCTACACGCCATCACCGTTGGTCGCCCCCCCAGTAAATCGACATGCGCGATTCTCCGCGTGACGAATAAATGAGTAGGGTTTTAGAGAAAGAAAGAGTCAGACGAATCTTGATCGGCTGCGCAGCCGAGCGAGGACTTGTCTGTAAAAGCCAAATAAACAATTGCATTTAAATCCGCGAATCATGGTAAAACGCTCGGTTCTGTAAGAGCCCCCCATCCCCCAGTGAGAACAAGATACGCTCCTGAGTACCGGGTTTCCCATGACACGAGAATGGCAGATGTTCCCCATCCAAGTACCCCTTTTCTTTCAACCCATCACATCTGCATCAGACTTTTACCCTCTATACCAACTTCAGCCCCCATTAATGTTAATCCAGTGAGCCGGAAAAAATCACAATCTTTACGCTTTATATTGAACATGTTTACATTTACAAAATGCGGCTGGTTTAACAATGGTTTGAATATTATTAAGTATTGTACTGTCACGAGAAGAGGGGACACTAGAGAACAAATGAACCCATGGTCTATTGTACCCCACAAACCTAAGCATTTGATGTCCTGGATCCAAAAGATGTAACAGACTGATTGAATGTGCCAGATAAGGTAGACTGGTCTTTTCACAAGTAATACCCATCACAAACAAAATCATGATCAAAATGGCCATCAGTAGTAAGTATGGTCATCAGAGGTAGGAATTCCAACTGCAGTATCATAAACCTAACAGGTGTGATGTGAGTGGATGTCCTGGAAATTATATTTTCCCAACTCAAAACTCCCCTGATATTATGTGTTAACCCATTTACAACACAACTCTATTACTGGCTAATTCCACTCAGTTTAGTAGGGGTGTACTAATTATGGTCGTACATATTATACATATGTTTTATCACAACAAAAACTTGGAATTAATTTAAATAATTTTAGGCAAGTCGGATGGTACATCATTGTACAATTTATTTACACCATACCGGATTCTTACTCGGTTAGGTAACTTATAATGATCATGGACTCCCTATTTACACTAACTTGGACATAAAAACGACCGCATGAAATAGTCAATTATCCAACCTGAATCAGTAATATGAAAATTTCACCTGCTTTGAACACACAATTATCTATATATCATTATGTTATGTCACTCACAAACTGCACAAAATCAAATACATTGATTAATCCATAGTTATGTCCATAAAAGTGATAATTCATACCACTGTATTTTTTATCTTTTTATT
This sequence comes from Oreohelix idahoensis, assembly GCA_024509875.1. Classification (NCBI taxonomy): domain Eukaryota; kingdom Metazoa; phylum Mollusca; class Gastropoda; order Stylommatophora; family Oreohelicidae; genus Oreohelix; species Oreohelix idahoensis. The sequence goes on from JAMPIV010005372.1 coordinate 64,419, forward strand.
GTATATAAAGAGAATGTAGAGTCTGGAAGTATTACTGACACAGTTTGCCCTTGGTTTGCCACTATATCTTCTATGTAGAAAACAATCAATACACTCAGCCTTTGGATCTTATTGCGTCTGGTGAATTGCAGGCAGTAGGGGTCGCTGGGTATCTGGGCTCAATGACTTTGAAGAGCAACTTGCACCTCAGAGTTCAACAGTGATAGTTGATTCATGCACTTATGGTAGTTTGCAGGATAAAAACCTGGAATACAAATTAATCATCAACCCCTGTATGGTCTAGCACTATTCTGTCCTCACATTATATATGGGACATAACAAACTCCAGTGTGAATCCAGACCCAAAATGTGCTAAGTATGCACAGGAACAATTTACCTCAATACCACTCACAGCCAGTTCACCTGTGACTACACTTTCCTTAATAAATCATAAGTTAGATCCAGTTGTCCATGAAAATCCGCCTTCATACAATGATTTGGTCTAGTATAAAGCACTAAGTACAACCCAGCTAATCAATTTCCTTAAAACAATTCCTGTCATCCTTCCTTATGTTCCTGGTACAATGTGTCGTTCTTTTTAAGAAATACTCCTTTAAAACACTTTGTCAAATTACAGACGTACTTTGGCCATCACATTCTCAATTTATTCTTAAACATTTTTTACAAGGCTGGCTTTCCGTCTCCAAGAGTTTACACTATGCTACACACATTCCTAACGCACAAGTGGATTAATCACAGGAAAATTACATAATTATATATATATATATATTTATAATATATATATTGTATATATATAGTATATTTATTTATATATATATATATATATATATATATAGTATATTTATATTATATATATATAATTATATGAAATTTATATATAAATAACCTTATATTTATATATATTCTTACCCCAGGCAATACATACAAGCTGTAACAGGCTGTTAAATGGGCATCTAGGTTTGTCAGGCAAATGCGGTTGGCAAAGGATACATAACACGTTTACACTTTTACCGATCTTTCTTCTGTTCAGCTGTATTTTTTAAATGTTGTGGCCTCAATTTAGCCATTGGGCAAGGTCTGCTTATATACTAGCACATCCGCCGTATCGGATGGCATGGGGCAAAAAGGGTGTTAAAAATCTCAAAATGAGGCATAATTTTGCCTTCTGTTCAATTAGAAAATTTTTAATATTCATTATCTTTCCTTATTTATGGGGCGATTTTTGTCATTTAAAGCTTGAATTATTCTATCAATTATTCTGTATTGATCTATCTACTAATTGGTTAGTTTGAAAAATGCATTTTAATATATGCATGCTTTAACTAGCTAAAATTGGGTGGGACTAACCTGATGTAACGAAGCCCTTTCCCTTAATATTTCTATCTTACTAAAATACTGTTCGAGAAAGTTTTTACACCTACCGTTGTTGAATTATATAATCCTTTCCGGTGATACTTCTTTATTCTTTCCAAAATTAAATGACATTGTACCATCGGTTACACAAAATGGGCCTCTATTTTCAAGCCTAGTGCGTTTTACAATACACACCAAGAATGACGCGTTTTCATTGGTTAGTGTATCAGAAAGTTCTCAACATATGGCGTGCGGTATGGTCAAATTTACTCCTAAGTATACAGAAAACCGTGTTGCGAGACAGACTAAATCACGACATGTACATCAGTTCTGTCATCATCCACTCCCTGCTCCATATGGAACTTGGGACTACCTCTGCTTTTGGTTCTCTATGAGAAAACCTATTGAGCAGTTACTAGCTCTTGGATGCAGTGGTGGTTCATGAAACCTTCATTCTATATGCTGAGGTTGTCAGCCTCGTATGATTTGGACATCCACTAGCAATTTTCACATATTAATAAATGCAAAATATAGAATTATAAAATGTACACTTACTTACTTAAACGTTCCCCTTCTACCGTGAGGTGTAGAGGTTGTAAAATGTACAACTAACCCTACAATGCCTTTGGGAATACAGACTTCTTGCTGATGGAATAGTTACGGCAACTTGATTAAGATGCCTCTTACACGTGGTCTGAGGTATTACTTTACAACAGACTCCCACTATGACTTTGCGTTAGGGTTCCAAAGTTTCCGGGCATTCCGTATTGATAAAGGTAGAGTTTTCTTGGGATGTAAGTACGCAAGATGCTTAAACACTTTGTCTGTTGCTTTAAAGTGGAATCCTGATCCTATTCCTTATTCTGGCGTGTCTAGCTGTCTTCTTGACGAGTTGAATTTTACATTGCCGTAAACTCAAAAGGAGCAAAATTGTAAGGCAACATTCGGCACGCATCCAGATTGCTAATATATGACAAAGCTCCATTCAGAAATGTCGTATTTTTACGTCTCAAATGCCAAGCCAATAGCTTGCAATTTGCGTATATTTGGTGGGGTATATTCCCTCTACCTCTCATGGAAAATTCCTGCGTGACATCCGCAAACAAAATTGTTGTTTACAAGTCACCTCTCCATGTATGGAATTCCAGCTTCCGTCTATTATCGATCATGTTTACACTCACGACTTCTTAATCTATAACAGGTAATCTCCTACAAGAGGGATAATCATTCTCCGACAAGTCTAGTTCGGAAATACTTATGTCATTTACCCGGTCTAGCCAATAATCAACAAACTGGTCAGACAGAACTATTATCAAGTGAAAATATAATCAACTGTAGTCATCCCAAGGTTGTTTACTTCTTAATCGGGCTGCCCATGCACTGTCTGGTAAGAAATGTGTTACAAAATTTCACTTCACAGATTCAGGTGTCAATATGTGTTCAAACGAAATTCATTGATTTTCCTAATCAGCAAAATATAGTCGCTGAAGTCTCGACAAGACAAGAATTGTGGGAAGGGAGTGTAAACAATGATTAAGTGCAGAAAATGAGACGTGGGACAATAATGTCGGCGATAAACATGAATGCTAGGAAAAGAGAACGAACAATTCTGTCACAATTTTTAGTCCTTCCCCCTGTCACATAATGAGATCCTAATTATTATGTGTTCCGGATTGATCAACCGCTTGCTTGTCACATTGATTACGGAAACAACAATTAATATTCTGTTGTACCAATAAACGCCTTTAGGCGTAACGGAACAACGGATAATTTCTTGTTGCCCTAAGACGCCGCAAGGCGTAATGGCCACTGACTGCTTGGTCGGTCTTTGGCTAAGGACGGAAGAAGAAGAAGAAGAAGACTGGCTGTCTATGATTTCTCCTTGACAAAAGTGGAAGACAGTGAAGCAGTCTTACGATGCTCTAGGTTATTAGCAAAATGTGTGCTCCCATGCACATGTCTGTCCGTCAAGTTCCGTTGAGTAAAGATCCAATCAGAAGTAGTTTACTTTAGTATTCAATACTAAACTAACCACAATCGGGCGTCTGATTTTGGTAGGCGTTTCCCTATCCTCATGTTGAGCATTACCGCAAGACAATATAAGACATTCCCCTTACATGATATATTCAAAATCATCTGAACATACTCCATGGCTGTATACGATCTTGTCACTTCCGTGTCACTTGTCATGTTTACCAACATCACTACATCACCGATCTATCCTAATTATTACGTCTGGTAAATCTCTACCAAAGTGTTACTTTCTTTGTTGTTTATTACAACAAAGTCTGGATGGAAACGATTCGTCGCTTCTCGTGCATCAATATCACGATGGTTACCTTCTGACATCCCTGTTTACCAACAGCCTGGCTTTGTAATAGGGCAAAATTAACACATTATCTAAAATGAGATCTTGTGCAAAGACAATCCCATCTAGACGAGAATGTCGCCACAGACCGTTACTTCCACCACAACTGCTACCACTATTACAGTTCCTACGATTGCTTTTACTATTATTACTAGTCATGTCACCCCTACAACTACTGTTTTTACTACTCTTACAACTACTGCTAATATTACTATTACTGTTCCTACCACCAACACTACAAGTTATGTTTCTACTACAACCACTACCACTATTATTATTACTTGTGCCACCAACAATAGTAATATTACAACTCCTGCCACCATCTCTAATACCATTGTTATTCCTATTACGACCACTCTTGCTACTGTTTCTTCTACTACCACCATCCCATTACTACTATTACTTTTTCTGCCTCTGCCCCTACTACTACGACTACTACTACTACAATACTACTACTACTACTACTACTACTACTACTACTACGATTGCTTCTACTACCACCGTCACAAGTACAAGTAATACTATTCCTACCACCACCCCTACTACTACTATTGGTTCAAGTACCACCTCTACTACTATTACAACTCGTATCACCGCTACTAGTATTATTAATACTGCTACCACTACTACTATGGCTTCCCCTACCACCAATTCTACTTTTACTACTCGTACCATCACTCCTAGCTCTATCACTACTCCCATAACCACATCCACTACCACTGCAATTGCTATTACTACCACTGGCCTCTATTATTTCTAATGCTGCTACTTTTACCACCACAACTACAACTTCTACCACTACCATTGTTACTACTCCTGACACCACTACTACTGTTACTACTCCTGAGACCACCAGTACTATTACTGCTACTACTGTTACTACTCCTGATACTACCATTACTACTAATACTACTACTACTGTTACTACTCATGAGACCACTACTACCACTACTACTAATATTGCTACATTTATTCATCAAGTCCACATCGAGTGTTATATCGTAGATTTCCCATGTCGATCTTACTTTCTATATTCATTTATTCATTACATTTCTGCTTCCTTTGGAGCATAGAACTTCAGCAACTTTAGATCAAATCAAACCGGCCCGTGCCATTCGTTCAAGGTTTTTCCTTGTCTTCTTTACCTCTTTCATATCTGTCTCCAGAGCATACGATTAGCAGAGTGGTTAGAGCGCTGGCCTCTAGCGGTAAAGGTACCTGGTTGGAAACACGGTGTCGTCACGTTCCAATCTACTCAGTTGTAAATGGGTACCTGACTCTGCTCCTGAGTTAGGAAAGGCAAAGGCAGCGAGGAAGGGAACTAGTTACCCTACTTCTCAAAGCTGGATCTAATACAATGAAGTATCTAACGCTTCACTACCCTACGGCAGTATCTGCTATGGGACTACCTTTCTACCTGTGCCTTTATCTGTCTCCACTTCTCATCTCCATGAGTTTTAGGTCTCCGTTAAGTCATATTTTGAGTCAGAGTTAAGCGTTAAAGATTTTTATGTACGGGACTGTTTTTTCTAGTAAGCACGTTTAAAGTAATGAGTTGATTTTTGTTTGGGTACTTTTTGTACGCTATGTTTTTCTTGAACATTGCTCAACGCGAATAGGTGTTAGTCTTTTTTAAATAATAAAGAAAGTGTTCGAATGTTCTTAGTGATAGTTTGGGGGAAGATACGGATGAGCTGAGCTCAGTGCTCAAGCGGTTAGTTCGCGCATGAGTAATTTTTACTGAGTTGTACTGAGAGACTGTGATCTCGTGATTAGGGGATCTGACAGAGCTTCGAGACGGGTGGTTTTTCGTCTCGTGAATGTGATCAGAATATATTATTGTAGGGAAGAGTTTCTTGCCCAATTTATGGATGTTTTCCAAGTTATTATTCAAATGCCAGGGATTAAGTTGGCTCTTGTTATATAATAAGAATTGCGATGTATGCAATCTTTTTCCCTCTGATGGATGTTTGTTCCTATGGGTTTATTGTACTGAGAGTTGCTGTGTATGTAACCGTTTGATGGATATTTATTCCTATGGATTTATTGTACTGAGAGTTGCTGTGTATGCAACCGTTTGATGGATATTTACTCCTATGGATTTATTGTACTGAGAGTTGCTGTGTATGCAACCGTTTGATGGATATTTACTCCTATGGATTTATTGTACTGAGAGTTGCTGTGTACGCAACCGTTTGATGGATATTTACTCCTATGGATTTATTGTACTGAGAGTAGCTGTGTATGCAACCGATTTGATAGATATTTGACACTATGTTCTGCAATCTATTTGCCATGGATTTTATATACCATTATAACTTATGACAGTGTGCTGTTCCTGATGTCTACGTTACTGTGCGAATAAACTGTATATATTGTGAGTTGGAAACCATTGGTCTTACCCGTTGGTCTATTGCTAGCTATCGTTACTGTGGTGTGGATGTTGGCAACATAAACACACTTAAAGTACCCATAACATTCACCTATATTTATTCATATTTACACACCTGTCGGCCACCTGTAAGCCCGACTAAGGCTGATCGTATTTATCAGCGATTGTATTAACTTTTTTTAACCGTGCCACCCTTACTCACGGAAGAATCTACACAGTACATAAGTGATGGCCTGTGTGGCCTGTTATAGAGAACATGTATATTAACATACGTGTCTACTGATCCTGTCTACAAAGAAACACACCTCGCAACAGTCTCACACAGGGGTTTCCAGAACGATAGCCGCCTTGTAATGCTAGAGCAGGTTTTCCCCATTACTGTATATGTAATCTTTAACTCTATATTCAATAGACATAAATCTATTAGCATGAATTTATGCCGTGTTTGCTTACTTTTAGTATACACCGATCTATTCTATAAGTTTGAGTCATGTCACACTCAAAGCGATGATAATTCCAATTGTCCACTCATTCCACGAGTTGTCTTCTCATCTCACAGTTATGCAGCCGCAGCCCGCTAGCTCAGATGCATCATCAACCAAGCGACTACTTCTGTCACCCCAGAACAAATAAAAACGTCACCGATTGTTCTCATCACATAATTACAAATCATCGTTAGAAAACGTATCAAAGATCGACACTGAAAACTCCATCTGGATTTCTTCCAGAACGAACAAGGCTCGGTCTTGTCCTCACACATACCAGGGATACAAAAGCTGGCTGTCAACAAAACAACAAGCGCGCTCGATCTCCACCAATCGATCTCCTGGTAAGGCCGTCAGCACTCTGTTCTTTCTTCATTCATAGCGCTGCACTCGACAGATACCCACGGTGAGTCATTTTGTAGTGTACACAGATATATGTTGCTAAAGGTAATAAGACAGATAAACACGATTTAGAATCTCTAGAAAAAAGGTAGATTACGGCACGATTTAGAATCACTAGAATAAAGGAGGATTACAGCAATAAAGCCAGATATAAATATATAAAAGGCATATTATTTATTTAAAAAAAATTGAGTTAAAAGGTTGAAAGAATGAATGATACGCAGTAACTATAGTTTATACTCGCGGTCAGACAGACAGGCAAATTGATAGATAAATAGATAGATAGATAGATAGATAGATAGATAGATAGATAGATAGATAGGTAGGTAGGTAGATAGATAGATAGATAGATAGATAGATAGATAGATAGATAGATAGATAGATAGATAGATAGATAGATAGACATAGATAGACATAGATAGATAGATAGATAGATAGATAGATAGATAGATAGATAGATAGATAGATAGATAGATAGATAGATAGATAGATAGAATGAAGTTCTTATTTTTTTGTGTATGCACAGTTTGGTCTATCACGCTGGAAATCCTGGCCCATCATGCCCAATTCGAGGAAGTAACTGAGTAATTTCTCGCTAATCCATCACTGGTTTTACAGTAATTGAACACTGACTGGCATTTTATTGGTGATTTTCTATTTTGATGCACTTTGGATGTGTTTATATTTTACTATAGACCTCTGTATTTTGCGATATTTACGAAGCCGTCCTGAGCAATGTCATCCGTTGAAGTGTTTACATGTCTCTCAGAATACGAATGGCAGCGGCATAATAACAATGTTATAGCAAGATAAAAAGAAGGAAAAAAGCGAACAGTGATACCAAAATAAAAAAGAAGACAGAGAAGAAGAATCTTTAATCAAGTGTCTACGCTGTTTTACTGAATGGCTCTAACAGGCTGAGAGTAACAAAAATTACAACCAAGAAGTTTTAAGCTTTCGAAAAATGGATCCTTGCGGATAATAGAAGAATTGAAATGGCATTGCAAGATCACCAAAGGAACTGATAGCAATGGCCTAGAAATGTCAGTAGAACAAGAAATATGGAAAAGACGTAGACTAGTGGATAGGACACACACTGTGGAGAGCTGCTGATAGTGTTACAAGGCAGTCCTTAGTCTGGGATCCACAGGGTAGGAGAAACAGAGGCAGAATGAAAAATATACGGGAAGAGAATTAAAGATAGACATGAAAGTGAGAAAGAAAACATAGAACATCCACAAACGGATGACACAGGGGATTTAACGTCAGTTAACATCAGCCTATTGAAGGTTTATGCACCACAGAGAGACTAAAGGTTACGATAATGATAACACAGGAAACCGTAACAACACACGTAAATTAAACAATTATTTGATAACTTTCACATAAACGTTATGCAATTTTAAATACCGTCACAGAATATACAACTAATATGAGGCTGGGTGAAGCCGCGGTAGCGCAGTGGTTAGTGCACTGGTTCCTAGCTTGGTGGTTCATGGTTCGATCCCCAGTTGAGGTGGGATTATTTTAGACCGCAAACGGCTCCGGGATCGATCCAGCCTCATGAATTGTGAACCAGAGCAACTCTGGGAAGGTTAAGGCGGCCGGCGTTATGCTGACAACGTCACCCTAGTGTGCCGATGGTCAAGAAAATATGGGCCTAACACCATATTCCCAATATGCCTCAATGGGCGTGTAACAGGATCCTTTACCTTTACCTATGACGCTGGGTGCATTTACCTTTAGATCATAGTTGTTTTTTTATAACCCTCTGATACTTAAGGTATCTCATTAGTGTCAAAGTGTATCTACCTTTCTATCAGTATAACCCAAAAACTGTGACTCTGTTAAAAATAACCATGCATTAGCTTTATTAACTGGGCTGTGTACAGGAAATAGGGTTACTTAGGAATGTTAAAAATGATTCATAAAAAGGGATATTCACATTTTACTGTTCCCGACTGTTTGTTTATGAATAAAAAAGGATTTAATTAACTCTGTGGACGTTGTTTTGGTTCAAGATTATTTGTATGAGAAGAGGAAAACTGGAATATTATGATAACAGGAAAGACTGAAGGAAAGAGAAATAGAAGAAGAAATAAAGAGAGATGATACTGAAAAATGTAACATCATCATCATCATCAACCTCCAGTTGTCCAAAGTGCCACATAAGCTTTCACCAAAATGACACTAAGTCTTCCTGTCCAGTGCATCAGTGCAAGGTCTTACCAGTCCTTCCTCATCCTTTTAATGTCTGTCTTCATTTCTCTCCTCCATGTTTTCTGTGGCTTGCTTCTATCACTCTTACTCTAGGGATTCCAGAACAACAACTACCTTGTACGGCTATCAACAGGACACAACAACGGAAATGATAAAAAGCGCTTGGAGAAGGAAGTTGTGGAAAGACATGATCACCAACGCCACCGGATATAGTACATGAAAAATGAGATAAATAAACACGAGACAGAAAAAGGATAGGACGTTTGCATCCGTCAGGCATTGTTGTAGGATTCGATTGAGGTGAAGTTGCATTTTGTAAAAGAAATTGCTACAGAACCACTACTGCGAAAACATATGAAGTTGCTGCATCGGGGTCAACTTTCAGCGGTGGCCCAATGACCAGAAAGAGGCAGTCATTCATTTAAGGAACTCATTGTAATTCTTGTCACAAATATGCTGAGTCCGGCCTCAGTCGTGGGAAGATTGAATCATATAAATTACAGATAAAGCGTCTGCTAGGGAAGGTATTGAATGTTCACTTCTTTCTTTTATCGATTACTGTTGCAGTTCAACATAGAGAGTGAGATTCTAGCCATGTTCTTTCATAAAATTACGGCCTGCAATTTCCTTGAATGTTTGTCTTCACTTCTCTCCGGCAGTATTATCTACCATTCCATTTACGTGCTAATTCACCCAGTCTTCATTATTTACGCTTTCATGGTTCAAAGTGTTCTTATCATCTTTTGTCATTCCCTTACCTTTATTCGATCGCTTGACCTGTTTTGAAACAACGTTGACTTCTGTTTTTGCTGAGTGAAGTTGTTTGTTTACGTTACGTAACATCTTCCAGCCCAAAATAGGTGTTTGGAGTAGCGAGACGGGTTAAGTTTTCCATATCGCAAGCCACGATGGCGGTAGATACGGATAGCGAAAGATTACCTTCTCACAAGATGGCATAGTGTGATAACCGAGGCGTTTTTTCTGCGAAGGTATTGAACAAACGTTTGATATGAGAACAGGGGTCCAGATAATTGCCACTCACTTGCTGTTTCAGTGTTCCAATACGGATGACAATCTTGCGGTAGATTAAGACACGAACAGGGATGTAATACTTCCGACAGATGGACTTTCTTGTGAAAATCAACTACGAGAAAATAACATCTTGGAAGATATTATCAGTGATGGACGTTTGAAGTAATGTGTTTGCCAAATACACACGGAAGTAGCAAGACTTTATGGAGTTTGAAAAATCTCATGAAAAGGGCAACATCTTATATTGTCATTCAGTAATGTTCTACATGACAGGGAGGTGGTAGGGGAATAGAGCCCTACCAAAATCAGACACTTATTTGCAATTGGTTTGGCAATTGAGATGCTAAGAAAGGTTGCTCCTGATTGGGCCTCTCCTCAAAGTAGTAGCCTGGGTGCGTAGGAGGAAAATTTCTGCTACATCAGTGTAAGACTACTTCACTGACTTCCAATTTCGTTGAGAAGAAATTAAAGACGGCAAGAGACAAGGAATGTTAGGACCCAAATATAGGACAGGCCATATGACTATACGCGAATTTAGGACTATACGTGAATTCTAAATTAGAAGAGAGTAACCCCAGAGACATCCCTTTACACCTTAACTTGTATGATTCAACTTCAAGTGCACTCAGTAAGACACCTAACTCACGTGAAAGTTACGGCATCTTAAATCAGTTGACCGACAATATTCGGACGCTTGCTGTGAAAAATGTCTGTGTTCGCCCAAAAATCTCTGGGTAAGTTGTAATATATACATTTTATTATTTTATATTTGCATTTTGACATGTATAATTTGCTTATGGATGTACAGTGGAATATGAGGATGGCAACCTCATGTATGTATGTTTGTATGTATGTATGCGCTGTCAGGTGTGTCAGATTTTATGTCCAGGAGACTTTTGATGTCAGCTTGTTAACTTTGTGCAAATTGAATTCAACGGATTATGAACGTTTGGCGATTGTTTCCTGGGCGGGGTTTAGCACACTTGCGGACTCTAAATGATTATCCGATATGATATGGTGTTTTTTTTACTATATCAAGTACATGTTAATGTATTTTTTTTATAATAAAGATTCTTATTATGTATGAGGTAACAGCCCTCATTATCGCTGTATGAATTTATGTAAATTTACTTTATGTAAATTCTAATGATTCTCCTATATGCCATGTTGTATTTTATTATATCATGTCAGTACATATCAATGTATTTTCTGGAGAATAAAGATTCTGATATGTATGTATGTATACGAAACGAACCATCTAGTTAAAAGATCTAAGGTGAATTGGCCAAGATCATTTTGGGTAGAGCTGAATGAAGAATGCGCGCATGAACTAGTGAGTGTGAAAGTGGATGACAGTGGCCATTACATTGTACACTTAGACGTAGATGAAGAGGTGAGTCTAACATACACGTCAGCAAATGCTTTTCATTCTGGGTTTAAATCACATAAACTTAACCTTATTCTAAGTGAACTAAAAAGTAAATCGTCACAAGGGAGAATAGTGCGCGAAATGAAATGTGTAAACCATTCATTGTCATCTAGTTTTCTATCTAATGTTAAATTAAGTGATAAAATACTTTCATTTGCTGTGAGATAAAGGTTACAGTTGCTGGAATGCGAAAGTCTTTTACATCTATACTACCCACAGACATACACGAAAATGTGCAAAATATGTAACCACCCATACGAAACAGTGTCACATTTATTGAATGGATGTACCAAATTTCAAACATTATACCAACAAAGGCACAATAGAGCTGTAGACATTATTTATGAGAAACTGAAATCCTCATACGTGTCTTAAAGACACTTGACAACCCTCGTAGTTACCTCAGCCTTGATGAATGAGACGTGCTACAACCACCAGACTCGACTATTGTAGAGAAAGGCCAAGGCACCTGTGTGGTAAAGTGGGATGATATAAATACTTAAAGGGGACTTAGTGTACTGACTGAGATCAGCTGTGAAGGTATCTGTATCTAATAGGTGTAGTGTTTTACAGATAACCTTACTTGCTACCACATTTATACCTCAGTCAGAATTATTCTGGAATATTGTGATGACTACGTTGAATGTCTAGGGTTATGTAAATGATGAAGTGTAAGTCACAACAACAACAGACAGATAAACAATTTAATTTATTCCACCACACTTGACAACACTGTGACACTCACACACATTTAACACTCTATAAGACTATCTTAAATGAGTCACTGGTAAAGTTTCAAATATATATGTATTAATTACTTTCACTAATATATATATCCTGATTCAACTACACAGTGAACCAGGAATCACAATCAAATGTAATCACAATTTATATGTACATAATTTATAAATATGAACCTTGTAGTGACATATTTTATTAGTATTATCCTATGTGTGTCAGTTGTGTAGTAGTACTATGAGGTAATACTGGTTTTGTTTTTCAAGCTATGTTGTTATTTGTCATCATGACTTCAAGTGTTTGTTTATCTTGGAAATAGTATGGGGAAAAGTTCCCAGTTCCTATCAATTTAAACAAGGTATTGTCCCTCTGTTTTACTATAATGTCAATTTTAGAGGGGACACATAATGTTGAGCTCCTCTGGCCACAGAAGCTTATCTTTCGTGATGGCGGCAGGAAAAGACTCCTCTGCTCGATCTTCCCTGTGTTCTGGAGACACCTCACTGGTCGCTATCTGGACCCAGGAGTATGCTGTCAGCCTCTAGATTCAGCAAAGCTCAGACCAGGTGCTGCTCAATAACTTTAGGACCACGGTCCCTGAAACAAGAAGGTTGTACCTCCTATTTCAGAACTAATTTATAATCTATTTCCAGACTGAACACAATACATAACAAACACTGAGTTCAGAGCGGTAGGCCAACTGCTATCTTCATCTGAAACAATTTACACCAGTATACTCCTCCCTAATGGTTACCACGCCTCTGCAATTCCAGCATTAGTTCCTTATAGTCAATAAGATAGGTGTCAGTGTACTGTTTGGCAATTCCATGCAATTTTACTTTTCTCAGACACGTTCTGTTCAGGTTGGAGCAATATCTAGGCTTTGCCTCATGTTTGCTACTGAACTACACACATATACAGACATAAATTATCAATTTACATTCAATTTTCATTAAAAAGATATCAAATATTTCAAGCTTACCACAATTCATGGAAATAATACACAATTACGTTGACTGGCAATGAATATGGCACAAAATCCGACCTGCCGCTGTCTCAGGCTTTTATTTATAAAAATATAAGCTGAATCTCAACGCACTGTTGCTTTAGAAAGTTTATTTGAAAATGTGGTGCTGAACTGACGCTTCTAATTGACTATATTGGCGGGTCTAACCAATCGTGCCATGTTTACACAGCTTTTCAAAAAAGTACCTCTACTACTGTTTCCCCTAACAACAAAAAATTAGTATTTGTAGTCCGACTAATCGTGTTTCGCCTTACATTTTCTGCGCTCCAATCAAATAGGATTTAACATGGGGACCTATTTCCCGTACAATGGTGGTTTCAAAATCTGCCACTGAGCGATTCTGATTTTGGTGTTGTCTGACACCCTCACTATTTCTTTTGGCTATAATTTGTTAATTCCTAGACTATTTGCGTAACACTTAACATATTATTTGTCAGCAAGTCCTAAGGAACCCAAATATACAAATTTAAGGGAGCTAAGTGGCTGCGTTCAAAATATGTATTTTCTAGGATAGTCGTGTATTTGTTTTTTTATTTTTTATGTTTAGAACCGCCACCTGTCCTGCTGTACTGTCAGACTAATGTCAGAATTTTAGACATAAAACAGTAGAATGTCATGTTTCCTAATAAGCGTTTTGTAAGTTTTTAAACCTAACTCTCGTATGGGTAGTGTTTTTTATCACTGTCGATTTGAAAAAAAGTTAGTGCTTGTGGCCTTACACGCGTGATGGCATTAATTTTGTATCGCGAGACGCGTGTTAGGGTTGCATGCGTTCCTGCTTTCAGCCCTCCCTTTCTCTCTATCCTAAGTTCATCTGTCTTTTCATCACGCCGTGTATAAAATGAAATTAATGGAAGTATTAATTTAGGTCATTACGCAGGGTGCCTAGCTCAAGGTTTTCTTAGAAATGCAGTACACGTTTTATTGAAGAAAGCGTGTAGTGATGCAGTAGGCTTTACTATCAACGTGAAAGCGTAAAAATATGCAGACGAAGCATAAAAAGGGGATCTCGAGTACCGTCATTGTGACAGCACTGTTCTTTACCATTCTTCTTTCCTTTTATTGAATTTATGTGTTAGGCTTTACATTTTCCTGATAATTTATATATATGTGGATTAGAATTTCTCACGACAAATTCTCCCCACTTGAAACAGACGTTATATGTTAGTCTACAATTCTATATACACATAGAGAAATTTATTATTATTTCTGGGGTTTACGGTGATTCTCATCACACGGATGGCGGCTTAAAAAATCCGCTCCCAATTTGTTTTTCCAGATATATACTCAATGCTAAAATTATATGGAGCCAAAAGTAAAGACCATCGGAGTAACCTGGAGTTCTCATGCCTAGCCTGTGCTAGAAACGATAAAGGTTTGTGGTCTGTTTGCAACTTAAATGCCTTCCCATATAGATAAATATTGAATTTCTTTATCGCCCATATTACTGCAAGACATTCTTTTTCGCTAGTTGAGTAGTTGATTTCAGCTTTATTCAACTTTCTGCTAGCATATGCCACTGGGCTTAATTCCCCATCCAATGCATCTGATTTCTGTAGTAGAGTTGCACCTAACCCAATATTACTTGCATCCGTCCTTACTATGAATTCTTGACTTAAGTCAGGTAATTTCAAAATGGGTTTACTTGTGAGCTTTTCCTTCAATTCTTGGTAAGTCATTTCACATTGTGGTGTCCATGTAATGCGATCTG
Source organism: Oreohelix idahoensis (assembly GCA_024509875.1). Lineage (NCBI taxonomy): Eukaryota > Metazoa > Mollusca > Gastropoda > Stylommatophora > Oreohelicidae > Oreohelix > Oreohelix idahoensis. Next base: position 79,576 of record JAMPIV010005372.1, read on the forward strand.
GATGTCCTTTACGTGTCAATTCAGTTAACGGTGCACATATGGAATTAAAGTTTTTGATATACTTTGGTAGAAACCACATAATGAGACAAAGGATCTCACGTCCTTCTTGGTTTGTGGTCTCGGGGCTTTCTGTAGTTTCTCTAAATTCTTTGGGTCAGGGGTCATGTTTCCCTGATAAACTGTGTGTCCCAAAAATTCCAATTCTTTACATCCAACGCAACATTTGGTTGGTCGGGCTGTTAAATTTGCCTCCCTAAGTCGATCAAACAGCATGTTCAGAGAGTCAATGTGTTCCTCAAATGTTTCTGTTGCTATAAGGATATCATCCATAAAATTTGTTATACAGGGATTATTCAGAGGATCCAATAATTTTCTCATCATTCTAGAGAAGACACTAGGCGCATTCTTCAATCCAAATGGCAATCTGTTAAACTCATAGTGTCCTTCTGAGGTACTAAAAGCTAGGTATGGTCTAACCTCAGGCTTTACTGGAATCTGGTAGTATCCTTTACTCAGATCCACTTTTGAGAAATATTTAGCTTTATTTAGTCTGGCAAACAACTGATTTGTATCCGGCAATGGATCCACCTGTCCTTCTGTGATAGCATTCAGTCTCCTGTAATCTATACAGAGTCTATGTTCTCCAGAGGGTTTCCTTAAGAGTACAACACTGGAACTATACGAGGATTCACTGTGTGAAATAATTCCTTCCTTCAACAAATAGTCTATCTCTTCCTTCAAAGCTTTCTCCTTAGCAAAAGGAATCGAATAGGGTTTCATACAGACAGGTGTGGGGTCTATCAGTTTCATATCATATTCCAATAAGTTTGTATGCCCCGGTCGGTCTGTTAACACCTCTGTATGATTATCTAGAACCTGTTGCACTCTCTCTTTCTGATTTTTCGTTAAATGTGTACTGATTTTCACCTGTGCCGCTGTCTCACAGGGATGTAATGGATATTCAAATGATGAAAGTGGTTCCTTTTTCATTTCCATGGCAATGGACAAGGTCAACAAGTGTGTCTCTTCCTGATTTTCTCTTTCCAAATATTTCTTCAGGAGATTCACATGATAGATTTTTTCTTTCCCCTTCTTATCTATCTTATAATTGGTTCTAGACACCTTCTCTAGAACTGTATATGGACCTTGCCATCCAATTTGTAACTTATTCTGACTACCGGGCAGAAGAAGCAGTACCTTCTCTCCCACAGCCAAATCTCTGTCTTTAGCTTTCCTGTTATAGTAAGCAGCATGTTTTTTCCTGGCTTGTCTCAAATTTTCATTGGCAAGTTTCCAGCCAGTTTTTAAACGAGTGGTCAGCTCATTCACATATTGGTATGAGGATGTAATGTTTTCCTCTGCCTTTTCATCAGTCCACGTTCTTAACTGCGCTTCCAGTGGACCTTTTATTGGCCTTCCAAATAATAATGTTGCCGGGGCCATACCGGTTGAACTATGGGGTACCTCCCGATAAGCAAAGAGGGCGGCGTGAAGGTACTGGTCCCATGTATCTGGTTTTTCGTGTGCCAACTTTCTCAGGATTGACATCAACGTGCCATTAAATCTTTCCACTTGGCCGTTCCCTTGGGGGTGGTACACACTACAATGGAAGTGTTTGGCCTGGAAGATCCTGAAAACTTCTTCTGTTAGTTTCCCCTTGAACTGAGAGCCATTATCAGTCAAGATTTGATTGGGAAAGCCTAACCTTGTGAAAATTGTGAGTAATGCCTCTGCCACATGCTTAGAATCAATCGATGACAGGGCTACCGCCTCTCCCCACATAGAACAGGTGTCCACCAGAGTCAGAATGTAGCTGTTCCTTCTCTTAGTTCGAGTGAGAGGTCCCACAAGATCCACGGCAACTCTCTCAAAGGGTGTTCCCACTATGGGCATTTCCCCCAGAGTTGCTGGTGCAATCCAATGCTTAGGTGCTACTCGTTGGCACTCTGGACATGATTTTACATATCGTTTGATATCTTCAGTTATCCCTGACCAGAAATAGTGACAAGCTATACGCTGTCCTGTTGCGCTGATCCCCATATGACCACTGAAGGGAATCGCATGCCCTAGTTCCAACACTTTAGTCCTATATGAAGTGGGAAGGACCAGCTGTCCGTGACCATTGGATTCAGATCCAGCCTTCCTATAAATCAGTTTGTTCTTCATATAAAATTCTCCCTTTCCTGGAGGTGTATGAGATTTGGGCAACTTCTTGAAACACGGCTTGAGTGTTTTGTCCTCCGCCTGTGCCTTCCTCATCTCATCTGGATGAGTATTTATTGGATTATCCTCCTCCTTTTTAGACTGTGATCTGGTCTGCACTGTTGCCAATATCACAGGTCTCTTGGGATTCCCCAAGAAGACATATCTACACCCCAATATCAGAGGGTAGATTGGCTCATTTATCACTGCTGCTTTTATGATTCCTTCCACATATCGCGTTTTCACCTTTATCCGGGCGACGGGAAGTGTCATGGTAGCTACATCCTTGGTTGCAGTTTGAATCTCCACTGTTTCTGTGGTGTATTGATCTGCCTGCACCAGGTGAGAACTCACAACGGAATCATAATCTAAACCTGTATCATATAAACACCTTATGGTGACACCATTACAGATGACATCTTCACACACTGGGGGATGGTATGGTTCCTGTAGTTCCTCAGGTTTGACCTTTTTTCCCTTTTTTCCAGATGTCATAGCAGCACAATGAGGAGGTTTCCTTCTACAATGGTCAGTGTCATGATTGTTCATCTTACAATTTTTACACCATCTCTTTCCTTGGTTGAAAGATTTTCTTTCATCATATTTCCTTTCATCGAATTGTGGGGTTTTATTTTTATTGTCATACCGTGGCCTATCAAACTGGTGCTTACCTTTGTTTTGATCCCTAGGATCAAATTTATTAAAGTTCTGTGGTGCCTTAAAATTATCTACCTGTTTCTTTTTATTACCTGATACCTCTGCTTGAGCTGCTTGATACCTTTCAGCAACATTTAGCAACTCACCCAGCCTCTCTGCACCTTGTTCCATGAGAAACTTTCTCAGGTCTGGAGCCATGGACTCTCTTAATTGTTCTATAAGGATCATTTCCTTAAGATCTTGGGTTTTCCCCAGAGAAGTCCATTTCTCCAAGTATGTCTCTATCCGTGCAGAGAACTGGTGATAGGTTTCACCTGACAGTAGTTTAGCATTCCTAAATTTTTTTTCTATAAAATTCTGCGTTCTTTTCATATCTTAACAAAAGAGCCTGCTTTAGCATGTCATAATTTTCTTGATCACCTCTGCTCATTTTGGCAAAAACTTCATAAGCTGCCCCACGAAGCCCTTGAGATAACTTTAAGCTCCACCTTTCTCTCTCTAACCCATACGTGGTAGCTAATAGTTCATATCTATTTAGATAGCTCTCAATATCATCTTCTTTCTCAACAAAATGATCTAAATGAAAATTCATAGCTGAGGTTGAGGCTCCCTGACTAGCAGTAGCATCGGAGGTAAAGGGACTAGCACCATTTTCAGGAGCATGGCCTTGAAACTCAAACTCCCTTAGTCGTAACTCATGTTCCCTTTGTAATCTCTTCTCCTCCTTTTCTGCTTCCCTCTCTGCAGCTAATCTCTTTTCTTCTCTTTCTGCCTTTTGTTCTTCTAATTGGAGCCTCTTAATCTCCCTATCTGCCTCCAATGCCTTAGCCTCAGCCTCAATCTGCAGCCTCTTAATTTCTTTTTCAGCCTCTAACTTTCTTTCTTCGGCCAACCTTTCAGATTCTAATTTTCTTTCAGCCTCTTTTTCTAATCTTCTTTCTTCCCGTTCAATATATTTGTCACATTCAGCAGTGACATAAGCAATCATAACTTGCCCGTCCATTCCTAACTCTTTTGCAGTCTGCACAGCAGCAGATCGAAATTTGGCCAGGTCCGCCATTTTCTAACAGGTAAATTTATATAATGTCTAACTAAACAATACAATCTGTAATTACTTATCCAAGGACACCACAGGCACTGAGAGCTCAACCTTATTTAATTCCACCCAAGGATACCTTTTTAATTTTTATTATTCCCTGAAGTGAATTACCCCCAATATTTATAATAGGGAAAGATTCAAAATCCCGGACAGGACCCCAATATATGTGGTAAAGTGGGATGATATAAATACTTATAGGGGACTTAGTGTACTGACTGAGATCAGCTGTGAAGGTATCTGTATCTAATAGGTGTAGTGTTTTACAGATAACCTTACTTGCTACCACATTTATACCTCAGTCAGAATTATTCTGGAATATTGTGATGACTACGTTGAATGTCTAGGGTTATGTAAATGATGAAGTGTAAGTCACAACAACAACAGACAGATAAACAATTTAATTTATTCCACCACACTTGACAACACTGTGACACTCACACACATTTAACACTCTATAAGACTATCTTAAATGAGTCACTGGTAAAGTTTCAAATATATATGTATTAATTACTTTCACTAATATATATATCCTGATTCAACTACACAGTGAACCAGGAATCACAATCAAATGTAATCACAATTTATATGTACATAATTTATAAATATGAACCTTGTAGTGACATATTTTATTAGTATTATCCTATGTGTGTCAGTTGTGTAGTAGTACTATGAGGTAATACTGGTTTTGTTTTTCAAGCTATGTTGTTATTTGTCATCATGACTTCAAGTGTTTGTTTATCTTGGAAATAGTATGGGGAAAAGTTCCCAGTTCCTATCAATTTAAACAAGGTATTGTCCCTCTGTTTTACTATAATGTCAATTTTAGAGGGGACACATAATGTTGAGCTCCTCTGGCCACAGAAGCTTATCTTTCGTGATGGCGGCAGGAAAAGACTCCTCTGCTCGATCTTCCCTGTGTTCTGGAGACACCTCACTGGTCGCTATCTGGACCCAGGAGTATGCTGTCAGCCTCTAGATTCAGCAAAGCTCAGACCAGGTGCTGCTCAATAACTTTAGGACCACGGTCCCTGAAACAAGAAGGTTGTACCTCCTATTTCAGAACTAATTTATAATCTATTTCCAGACTGAACACAATACATAACAAACACTGAGTTCAGAGCGGTAGGCCAACTGCTATCTTCATCTGAAACAATTTACACCAGTATACTCCTCCCTAATGGTTACCACGCCTCTGCAATTCCAGCATTAGTTCCTTCTAGTCAATAAGATAGGTGTCAGTGTACTGTTTGGCAATTCCATGCAATTTTACTTTTCTCAGACACGTTCTGTTCAGGTTGGAGCAATATCTAGGCTTTGCCTCATGTTTGCTACTGAACTACACACATATACAGACATAAATTATCAATTTACATTCAATTTTCATTAAAAAGATATCAAATATTTCAAGCTTACCACAATTCATGGAAATAATACACAATTACGTTGACTGGCAATGAATATGGCACAAAATCCGACCTGCCGCTGTCTCAGGCTTTTATTTAGAAAAATATAAGCTGAATCTCAACGCACTGTGCTTTAGAAAGTTTATTTGAAAATGTGGTGCTGAACTGACGCTTCTAATTGACTATATTGGCGGGTCTAACCAATCGTGCCATGTTTACACAGCTTTTCAAAAAAGTACCTCTACTACTGTTTCCCCTAACAACAAAAAATTAGTATTTGTAGTCCGACTAATCGTGTTTCGCCTTACATTTTCTGCGCTCCAATCAAATAGGATTTAACATGGGGACCTATTTCCCGTACAATGGTGGTTTCAAAATCTGCCACTGAGCGATTCTGATTTTGGTGTTGTCTGACACCCTCACTATTTCTTTTGGCTATAATTTGTTAATTCCTAGACTATTTGCGTAACACTTAACATATTATTTGTCAGCAAGTCCTAAGGAACCCAAATATACAAATTTAAGGGAGCTAAGTGGCTGCGTTCAAAATATGTATTTTCTAGGATAGTCGTGTATTTTTTTTTTTTTTTAATGTTTAGAACCGCCACCTGTCCTGCTGTACTGTCAGACTAATGTCAGAATTTTAGACATAAAACAGTAGAATGTCATGTTTCCTAATAAGCGTTTTGTAAGTTTTTAAACCTAACTCTCGTATGGGTAGTGTTTTTTTATCACTGTCGATTTGAAAAAAAGTTAGTGCTTGTGGCCTTACACGCGTGATGGCATTAATTTTGTATCGCGAGACGCGTGTTAGGGTTGCATGCGTTCCTGCTTTCAGCCCTCCCTTTCTCTCTATCCTAAGTTCATCTGTCTTTTCATCACGCCGTGTATAAAATGAAATTAATGGAAGTATTAATTTAGGTCATTACGCAGGGTGCCTAGCTCAAGGTTTTCTTAGAAATGCAGTACACGTTTTATTGAAGAAAGCGTGTAGTGATGCAGTAGGCTTTACTATCAACGTGAAAGCGTAAAAATATGCAGACGAAGCATAAAAAGGGGATCTCGAGTACCGTCATTGTGACAGCACTGTTCTTTACCATTCTTCTTTCCTTTTATTGAATTTATGTGTTAGGCTTTACATTTACCTGATAATTTATATATGTGGATTAGAATTTCTCACGACAAATTCTCCCCACTTGAAACAGACGTTATATGTTAGTCTATAATTCTATATACACATAGAGAAATTTATTATCTTTCCTGGGGCTTAGGGTGATTCTCATCACACGGATGGCGGCTTAAAAAAATCCGCTCCCAGATTTGTTTTTCCACTTATATACTCTATGCTAAACTCATATGGCTGCATCAGTAATGACCAACGGAGTAATCTAGAATTTTCATGTCTAGCCTGCGCTAGAAACGACAAGGGTTTGTGATCCGTTTGCAACTTAAATGCCTTCCCATACAGATAAATATTGAATTTCTTTATCGCCCATATTACTGCAAGACATTCTTTTTCGCTAGTTGAGTAATTGGTTTCAGCTTTATTCAACTTTCTGCTAGCATATGCCACTGGGCTTAATTCCCCATCCAATGCATCTGATTTCTGTAGCAGTGTCGCACCTAACCCAATATTACTGGCATCCGTCCTTACAATGAATTCTTGACTTAAGTCAGGTAATTTCAAAATAGGTTTGCTTGTGAGCTTTTCCTTCAATTCCTGGTAAGCTAATTCACATTGTGGTGTCCATGTAATTCGGTCTGGATTTCCTTTACGGGTCAAATCAGTTAACGGTGCACATATGGAATTAAAGTTTTTGATATACTTTTGGTAGAAACCACATAATGAGACAAAGGATCTCACGTCTTTCTTGGTTTGTGGTCTCGGGGCTTTCTTTAGTTTCTCTAAATTCTTTGGGTCAGGGGTCATGTTTCCCTGATAAACTGTGTGTCCCAAGAATTCTAATTCTTTACATCCAACGCAACATTTGGTTGGTCGGGCCGTTAAATTCGCTTCCCTAAGTCGATTAAACAGCATGTTCAGAGAGTCAATGTGTTCCTCAAATGTTTCTGTTGCTATAAAGATATCATCCATGAAATTTGTGATGCATGGATTATTCAGAGGGTCCAATAATTTTATCATCATTCTAGAGAAGACACTAGGCGCATTCTTCAATCCAAATGGCAATCTGTTAAACTCATAGTGTCCTTCTGAGGTACTAAAAGCTAGGTATGGTCTAACCTCAGGCTTTACTGGAATCTGGTAGTATCCTTTACTCAGATCCACTTTTGAGAAATATTTAGCTTTATTTAGTCTGGCAAACAACTGATTTGTATCCGGCAATGGATCCACCTGTCCTTCTGTGATAGCATTCAGTCTCCTGTAATCTATACAGAGTCTATGTTCTCCAGAGGGTTTCCTTAAGAGTACAACACTGGAACTATACGAGGATTCACTGTGTGAAATAATTCCTTCCTTCAACAAATAGTCTATCTCTTCCTTCAAAGCTTTCTCCTTAGCAAAAGGAATCGAATAGGGTTTCATACAGACAGGTGTGGGGTCTATCAGTTTCATATCATATTCCAATAAGTTTGTATGCCCCGGTCGGTCTGTTAACACCTCTGTATGATTATCTAGAACCTGTTGCACTCTCTCTTTCTGATTTTTCGTTAAATGTGTACTGATTTTCACCTGTGCCGCTGTCTCACAGGGATGTAATGGATATTCAAATGATGAAAGTGGTTCCTTTTTCATTTCCATGGCAATGGACAAGGTCAACAAGTGTGTCTCTTCCTGATTTTCTCTTTCCAAATATTTCTTCAGGAGATTCACATGATAGATTTTTTCTTTCCCCTTCTTATCTATCTTATAATTGGTTCTAGACACCTTCTCTAGAACTGTATATGGACCTTGCCATCCAATTTGTAACTTATTCTGACTACCGGGCAGAAGAAGCAGTACCTTCTCTCCCACAGCCAAATCTCTGTCTTTAGCTTTCCTGTTATAGTAAGCAGCATGTTTTTTCCTGGCTTGTCTCAAATTTTCATTGGCAAGTTTCCAGCCAGTTTTTAAACGAGTGGTCAGCTCATTCACATATTGGTATGAGGATGTAATGTTTTCCTCTGCCTTTTTATCAGTCCACGTTCTTAACTGCGCTTCCAGTGGACCTTTTATTGGCCTTCCAAATAATAATGTTGCCGGGGCCATACCGGTTGAACTATGGGGTACCTCCCGATAAGCAAAGAGGGCGGCGTGAAGGTACTGGTCCCATGTATCTGGTTTTTCGTGTGCCAACTTTCTCAGGATTGACATCAACGTGCCATTAAATCTTTCCACTTGGCCGTTCCCTTGGGGGTGGTACACACTACAATGGAAGTGTTTGGCCTGGAAGATCCTGAAAACTTCTTCTGTTAGTTTCCCCTTGAACTGAGAGCCATTATCAGTCAAGATTTGATTGGGAAAGCCTAACCTTGTGAAAATTGTGAGTAATGCCTCTGCCACATGCTTAGAATCAATCGATGACAGGGCTACCGCCTCTCCCCACATAGAACAGGTGTCCACCAGAGTCAGAATGTAGCTGTTCCTTCTCTTAGTTCGAGTGAGAGGTCCCACAAGATCCACGGCAACTCTCTCAAAGGGTGTTCCCACTATGGGCATTTCCCCCAGAGTTGCTGGTGCAATCCAATGCTTAGGTGCTACTCGTTGGCACTCTGGACAGGATTTTACATATCGTTTGATATCTTCAGTTATCCCTGGCCAGAAATAGTGACAAGCTATACGCTGTCCTGTTGCGCTGATCCCCATATGACCACTGAAGGGAATCGCATGCCCTAGTTCCAACACTTTAGTCCTATATGAAGTGGGAAGGACCAGCCTTCCTATAAATCAGTTTGTTCTTCATATAAAATTCTCCCTTTCCTGGAGGTGTATGAGATTTGGGCAACTTCTTGAAACACGGCTTGAGTGTTTTGTCCTCCGCCTGTGCCTTCCTCATCTCATCTGGATGAGTATTTATTGGATTATCCTCCTCCTTTTTAGACTGTGATCTGGTCTGCACTGTTGCCAATATCACAGGTCTCTTGGGATTCCCCAAGAAGACATATCTACACCCCAATATCAGAGGGTAGATTGGCTCATTTATCACTGCTGCTTTTATGATTCCTTCCACATATCGCGTTTTCACCTTTATCCGGGCGACGGGAAGTGTCATGGTAGCTACATCCTTGGTTGCAGTTTGAATCTCCACTGTTTCTGTGGTGTATTGATCTGCCTGCACCAGGTGAGAACTCACAACGGAATCATAATCTAAACCTGTATCATATAAACACCTTATGGTGACACCATTACAGATGACATCTTCACACACTGGGGGAAGGTATGGTTCCTGTAGTTCCTCAGGTTTGATCTTTTTTCCCTTTTTTCCAGATGTCATAGCAGCACAATGAGGAGGTTTCCTTCTACAATGGTCAGTGTCATGATTGTTCATCTTACAATTTTTACACCATCTCTTTCCTTGGTTGAAAGATTTTCTTTCATCATATTTCCTTTCATCGAATTGTGGGGTTTTATTTTTATTGTCATACCGTGGCCTATCAAACTGGTGCTTACTTTTGTTTTGATCCCTAGGATCAAATTTATTAAAGTTCTGTGGTGCCTTAAAATTATCTACCTGTTTCTTTTTATTACCTGATACCTCTGCTTGAGCTGCTTGATACCTTTCAGCAACATTTAGCAACTCACCCAGCCTCTCTGCACCTTGTTCCATGAGAAACTTTCTCAGGTCTGGAGCCATGGACTCTCTTAATTGTTCTATAAGGATCATTTCCTTAAGATCTTGGGTTTTCCCCAGAGAAGTCCATTTCTCCAAGTATGTCTCTATCCGTGCAGAGAACTGGTGATAGGTTTCACCTGACAGTAGTTTAGCATTCCTAAATTTTTTTCTATAAAATTCTGCGTTCTTTTCATATCTTAACAAAAGAGCCTGCTTTAGCATGTCATAATTTTCTTGATCACCTCTGCTCATTTTGGCAAAAACTTCATAAGCTGCCCCACGAAGCCCTTGAGATAACTTTAAGCTCCACCTTTCTCTCTCTAACCCATACGTGGTAGCTAATAGTTCATATCTATTTAGATAGCTCTCAATATCATCTTCTTACCCAACAAAATGATCTAAATGAAAATTCATAGCTGAGGTTGAGGCTCCCTGACTAGCAGTAGCATCGGAGGTAAAGGGACTGGCACCATTTTCAGGAGCATGGCCTTGAAACTCAAACTCCCTTAGTCGTAACTCATGTTCCCTTTGTAATCTCTTCTCCTCCTTTTCTGCTTCCCTCTCTGCAGCTAATCTCTTTTCTTCTCTTTCTGCCTTTTGTTCTTCTAATTGGAGCCTCTTAATCTCCCTATCTGCCTCCAATGCCTTAGCCTCAGCCTCAATCTGCAGCCTCTTAATTTCTTTTTCAGCCTCTAACTTTCTTTCTTCGGCCAACCTTTCAGATTCTAATTTTCTTTCAGCCTCTTTTTCTAATCTTCTTTCTTCCCGTTCAATATATTTGTCACATTCAGCAGTGACATAAGCAATCATAACTTGCCCGTCCATTCCTAACTCTTTTGCAGTCTGCACAGCAGCAGATCGAAATTTGGCCAGGTCCGCCATTTTCTAACAGGTAAATTTATATAATGTCTAACTAAACAATACAATCTGTAATTACTTATCCAAGGACACCACAGGCACTGAGAGCTCAACCTTATTTAATTCCACCCAAGGATACCTTTTAATTCTTATATTCCCTGAAGTGAATTACCCCCAATATTTATAATAGGGAAAGATTCAAAATCCCGGACAGGACCCCAATATATGTGGTAAAGTGGGATGATATAAATACTTATAGGGGACTTAGTGTACTGACTGAGATCAGCTGTGAAGGTATCTGTATCTAATAGGTGTAGTGTTTTACAGATAACCTTACTTGCTACCACATTTATACCTCAGTCAGAATTATTCTGGAATATTGTGATGACTACGTTGAATGTCTAGGGTTATGTAAATGATGAAGTGTAAGTCACAACAACAACAGACAGATAAACAATTTAATTTATTCCACCACACTTGACAACACTGTGACACTCACACACATTTAACACTCTATAAGACTATCTTAAATGAGTCACTGGTAAAGTTTCAAATATATATGTATTAATTACTTTCACTAATATATATATCCTGATTCAACTACACAGTGAACCAGGAATCACAATCAAATGTAATCACAATTTATATGTACATAATTTATAAATATGAACCTTGTAGTGACATATTTTATTAGTATTATCCTATGTGTGTCAGTTGTGTAGTAGTACTATGAGGTAATACTGGTTTTGTTTTTCAAGCTATGTTGTTATTTGTCATCATGACTTCAAGTGTTTGTTTATCTTGGAAATAGTATGGGGAAAAGTTCCCAGTTCCTATCAATTTAAACAAGGTATTGTCCCTCTGTTTTACTATAATGTCAATTTTAGAGGGGACACATAATGTTGAGCTCCTCTGGCCACAGAAGCTTATCTTTCGTGATGGCGGCAGGAAAAGACTCCTCTGCTCGATCTTCCCTGTGTTCTGGAGACACCTCACTGGTCGCTATCTGGACCCAGGAGTATGCTGTCAGCCTCTAGATTCAGCAAAGCTCAGACCAGGTGCTGCTCAATAACTTTAGGACCACGGTCCCTGAAACAAGAAGGTTGTACCTCCTATTTCAGAACTAATTTATAATCTATTTCCAGACTGAACACAATACATAACAAACACTGAGTTCAGAGCGGTAGGCCAACTGCTATCTTCATCTGAAACAATTTACACCAGTATACTCCTCCCTAATGGTTACCACGCCTCTGCAATTCCAGCATTAGTTCCTTCTAGTCAATAAGATAGGTGTCAGTGTACTGTTTGGCAATTCCATGCAATTTTACTTTTCTCAGACACGTTCTGTTCAGGTTGGAGCAATATCTAGGCTTTGCCTCATGTTTGCTACTGAACTACACACATATACAGACATAAATTATCAATTTACATTCAATTTTCATTAAAAAGATATCAAATATTTCAAGCTTACCACAATTCATGGAAATAATACACAATTACGTTGACTGGCAATGAATATGGCACAAAATCCGACCTGCCGCTGTCTCAGGCTTTTATTTATAAAAATATAAGCTGAATCTCAACGCACTGTTGCTTTAGAAAGTTTATTTGAAAATGTGGTGCTGAACTGACGCTTCTAATTGACTATATTGGCGGGTCTAGCCAATCGTGCCATGTTTACACAGCTTTTCAAAAAAGTACCTCTACTACTGTTTCCCCTAACAACAAAAAATTAGTATTTGTAGTCCGACTAATCGTGTTTCGCCTTACATTTTCTGCGCTCCAATCAAATAGGATTTAACATGGGGACCTATTTCCCGTACAATGGTGGTTTCAAAATCTGCCACTGAGCGATTCTGATTTTGATGTTGTCTGACACCCTCACTATTTCTTTTGGCTATAATTTGTTAATTCCTAGACTATTTGCGTAACACTTAACATATTATTTGTCAGCAAGTCCTAAGGAACCCAAATATACAAATTTAAGGGAGCTAAGTGGCTGCGTTCAAAATATGCATTTTCTTCTAGGATAGTCGTGTAGTTGTTTTTTTTTTATGTTTAGAACCGCCACCTGTCCTGCTGTACTGTCAGACTAATGTCAGAATTTTAGACATAAAACAGTAGAATGTCATGTTTCCTAATAAGCGTTTTGTAAGTTTTTAAACCTAACTCTCGTATGGGTAGTGTTTTTTATCACTGTCGATTTGAAAAAAAGTTAGTGCTTGTGGCCTTACACGCGTGATGGCATTAATTTTGTATCGCGAGACGCGTGTTAGGGTTGCATGCGTTCCTGCTTTCAGCCCTCCCTTTCTCTCTATCCTAAGTTCATCTGTCTTTTCATCACGCCGTGTATAAAATGAAATTAATGGAAGTATTAATTTAGGTCATTACGCAGGGTGCCTAGCTCAAGGTTTTCTTAGAAATGCAGTACACGTTTTATTGAAGAAAGCGTGTAGTGATGCAGTAGGCTTTACTATCAACGTGAAAGCGTAAAAATATGCAGACGAAGCATAAAAAGGGGATCTCGAGTACCGTCATTGTGACAGCACTGTTCTTTACCATTCTTCTTTCCTTTTATTGAATTTATGTGTTAGGCTTTACATTTACCTGATAATTTATATATGTGGATTAGAATTTCTCACGACAACCTGTGGGAATCAACAGCGGCTGAAACAGACACCAACCGACCCCACACTGGAAGCGAAGTAGCATAACAGCGCAGCCAATTGACATTTCCAATATTTTCATGTCCATCACAATTTAAATCCTCCGATGATGAAAAATATCATCGTGTCATTTTTATAAGCAACTTTATTTATTTTACATTGTTAAACTATAAGTGATTAATAAACCTGTTTACCTGTAACTTTAAAGCTATAGTTGGATTAATCACTCTTGATTGAATTGTATGTCTGCAACCGTAAGAAACATACATAAACATAACGAGGTATTAGATTAACAGTTTCTGAATCACTTTCAGCTAGGGGCTCAGATTTACGAGCGAAGATATATTACCTCACAGAAAGGGCGGAAGAATAATAAGTTCATGACAGCTTAGATGATCTCAGTTGTTATGCTTGCTGTTCGTGAAAGTCCTGTGCAGCTCCCTTAAATACAATAATCATTCTTCTATTTTTATATCTACCAAGAGTAATCCCGAGCCAAGGTTGATAACTGTGAAGATCCTCATCATTATACTCAAGGTTTTGCCATTGTTTGACCACTACTGCGGAGTAGGGGAGACTACCACGACACAATGTTTCACATTAATCATCGAGCCTCACTTGCATCACACAGTCTGTAATGTTCTAAATTAACATCTAGTACAGGAGAATGTTAGAGGCTCTCATACAGTCTAAAGAAGATATGGCAGCTGTGAAATAGAAATCAAGAAGAGAGTAGGAAAAGCCAAAACTACATTCAACAACATAAGACTAATACTAACATCTAAACTAATTAAAAGGACAATGAATGAACAAGCAGTTGGAAGAAAGAATTGAGGCCTTTGATATGTGAATATATAGAGGAGCGGGGCGCGTCTCATGGAAAGAGAAGAAAGCAAATAAAGAGGTCATGGAATAGCCAGGAATGGAGATATAAATAATGAAGGAGATCAAAGTTAGGGATCTGAAATATTTTATCCCTATAAAAAGACATAACACTTTACTGAACACCACAACAGAAGGAAAAGTTGAAGGCAAATGTACAAGAGAAAGACAGAGCTATAAGTGCGTAGATAATATTAAGAGATGGACAGGAAGAATCTATCTGAGTGTACTACCGAGACAAGACACATGACTTGACTTTGGTCCACTGTTACTGAGTGTCAGTTCTTGGTGACAGACAAGACACATGACTTGACTTTATCCACTGTCACTAAGTGTCAGCTCTTGGTGACAGACAAGACACATGACGTGACTTTATTGTTGAATAGATGGTATCCCTGTCTGTTGTGGCCTGTGAGAACTCTGATGATTTACTTCTGCTAAGCTGGTTATGTGCATAATTTTTTTTCCTGGCATAAATGATCTTCTTCCCTATTGCGCCTGTATTTGCTCTTGACAAAACTCTTGGCCTTTTCATCTGTTATATTTGTGTCAAGTTTAGGTCTTTCCACCTTCCTTTGCCAGTCTGTCTGCCTCTTCATTTTCGGGGAGATTGAAATAACACAAACAGGTCTCTCCAAATACTGAAATCATGTTATGTATTATTCTGGATCACGTCAGACAGAATGTTCGTAGTGAAGGCCACTTGATTATTGTAAACGGCCAGACCAAGTCTTTCTACCTGGTGTCTAAATGTCTTATGCACATGCCTAGACAACATATAAAATAACATCTTATTGTCTTTCATCATGGTCATAATCATCCTCATCAAAATCCTCATTATAATCATTTTTATTTGCGTTGTCCATGAAACATGGAGCCACTACAACAGCCGGTCCCCGTACAGGAAGCCTGCACCAAGCAGTCACATGCTCCAGCAGCGGCAGTTTCTGTGGCAATTAGTTTTTTACATGCTATTTCTTCATTATAAAAGGACAAAATTCAAATTATCAACACTCATTCGCCTATAAAGGCAGGGTTGTGGAGCCTCCAAAAAAAATTTCAAACTCCGACTCCTACAAAGAAGTATAAATGGGAAGGAAGAGGAGCTGGTGGAAGAGATGAGGAAAGCAAAACTAGAAATCCTGGCTATAACGGAAACAAAGAAAAAAGGACAAGGAGTCATGGATCTCGATGGCAACACGCTGCTCTACAGTGGTGTACCCATATCTGAAAGAGTTAAAGGGGGCGTGGGTTGCATTGTGGCCCAAAATCAAAAAGATAGTATCAAGGGATGGAACTTTGTCTCGGAGCGCATTATGGTTGTTAAACTAAAAGAAGGAGAAACCATAGTCAACCTGGTCATAGTGTATGGGCCAAATGAGGATGAGAGAGGTCAAGGAGGAATTCTTCGAGCTGCTTCAAAGGACAGTGGATGACTGCCTAGATGAAGTTATTATGCTCGGAGATTTTAATGCCAGAGTTGGAAATGACCATGCTAGATGGGGTGGAGTTATCGGAAGATATGGAGAAGATACTCTCAATGACAATGGAAAGCGACTCCTTAGATTCTGCAGTGAGCAGAATCTGATCATTACAAACACAAAGTTCCCCCATAAGCGCATACATGCATACACTAGATGTGAACCAACCAAGAATGAGAAGTCAGTGATCGACTATGCCATTGTTCGGAGAAGCTCATTCAGATATGTCCGAGATGCAAGAGTCTGGAGGGGGCCAGAGATTGGAAGTGATCACTACCTGCTAACAATCAAACGAACAACTGAAAGAGTTGCTCAGCCTAGGAACTGCCCAACATCACGCAAGAAACCAAGTTAACGAGCAGGAGAAATGAGCATTAGGACCTACAAGCTGAGAGAGCCAGAAATTAAGACCAGATATCAGGGGCTTATTGCTACAGCAGTGAGCAACACAGAAGAACGACCTGATGACTTGGAAACCCTCTGGAATAAATTCAAGGATATCATAAAGACAGCTGCTGCAGAAGCATGCGGTGAAGTCCGACTTGGGAACCAGAGAAAGAGGACACCTTGGTGGACAGAGGAAGTCAAAGAGAAAATAAGAGAGAAGAAAATGGCATGGAAACAATACTTAGGAGCTAAAAACACAACAGGACAAATGGAAAAATATAGAGAATATGTGACACTCAGAACAGAAGCAAAGAACAAAGTGCTAGCAGCAAAACAGAAGTCCTGGGAAGAATTTGGAGAAAAGCTAGAAAAAGATGCACAAGAAAACCAGAAATTGTTCTATAAGACCCTAAAGAACATGAGGAAAAAAAAACAATGCCCTCTCAAATTTATAAAGGACAAGCAAGGCAAATTGCTTACTGCCCCGAAGGAAGTAATGGAAAGATGGAAAGAATATTTCTCAGAACTCCTGGATGGTGAGCATGAAGAAGCATCAGAAATGATAACCACTGACACAGAAGAGGAAACCAATGATGGTGAAGATGACATAAAGATGGAAGAACTGAGGGCAGCACTAGAGAAAATCAAGATGGGCAAAGCAGCAGGGCATGATGGTATAACACCAGAAATGGTTAAGTACATGGGAGCATCAGGCGACCTATTACTCTTAAAGGTCCTACAGGCAGCATGGTGCAACAAGACCATACCAAAGGATTGGGAGATTGCCATCATAACACCAATTTTCAAAAAGGGTGACAATCGACAATGTGGAAACCATAGAGGCATATCCCTTCTCAGTGTCCCTGGTAAAATCTACTCTAGAATCCTAGAGCAGAGACTCCGACGCCTAGCTGAGCCACAATTGGATGAGGTCCAGTGCGGATTCCGAGCAAACCGAAGTACTCAAGACCTAATCTTCACACTCAGACAGCTGAGTGAAAAGGCCCTTGAGTATAAGAGTGAGATCCATCTTTGTTTCATAGATCTGGAAAAGGCGTTTGACAGGGTCCCCTGGAGCAAACTTTGGGACTGTTTGGCAAGGAAGAATATTCCAGCACCTCTGATTCATGCTATACAGAGCTTCTACAAGTCTTGCAGAAATTATGTGAGGACAGCAAACCATAAGTCAGAAGAGTTCAGGACCACCACTGGTGTAAGACAAGGTGATATCCTATCACCTTACCTCTTCATACTCCTTATGGACGATGTCATCAAGGCATGTAAGGAGAGAACAAGAAAGTATTCAGTGGGGTACTGGAAGATGAGACAGGTCTATATTTCGGAGCTGGCATTTGCTGATGATGTTGCCCTGATTGCTAAATCAGAGGCACATCTCCAATCCAACCTGCAAGTCTGGAAGGAAGAGCTGGAGAAGAGAGGGATGGTCATAAGCAGCTCTAAAACAAAATCCATGGTGATATCACGAGAAGAAAGAAAACATCAGATTAAGTTGGGAGAACAGGTCCTGGAGCAGGTCGACCACTTTAAATATCTCGGAGCTATTATAGACCGAAAGGGAGGCATCAAAGAAGAGTTGGCCACTCGAAAAGCAGCGGCTGGGAGACTTTTTCAGGCCATAAATCGTGGATTCCTCAGCAAGAAAGAGGTTGGTAAGAAAACGAAGATGGCTGTATACCGCTCCACCTATGTCCCAGTCTTGACATATGGATGCGAGTCGTGGGCAATGACTACAACCCACAAAAGCCAGATCCAAACCTCAGAAATGAGGTATCTGAGGAAAGTGGTTGAAGTAACAAGAAGAGACATGGTCCGCAACCAGACGATCCGTCAAGGCCTAAAATCCCATCCGCTGCAGACCCAAATAGAACAGTCCCAACTAAGATGGTTTGGCCATGTCTGCAGAATGGGAGAAGATCGGCTACCACGACAAGCATGGGAAACAAAGAGCCAGGGATCCAGACCTCCAGGACGACCCAGAGTCCGCTGGGAGGACAACATTAGACAATCTTTGAAGGACCGAGGACTAGAATGGAACCAGGCCAGGAAGAAGACAGCTGATAGAATGGTCTGGCGCTCTCTCTTCCAAACCTCTACACCTCACGGTAGAAGGGGAACGACTAAGTAAGTAAGACTTCAAGTGTTTGTTTATCTTGGAAATAGTATGGGGAAAAGTTCCCAGTTCCTATCAATTTAAACAAGGTATTGTCCCTCTGTTTTACTATAATGTCAATTTTAGAGGGGACACATAATGTTGAGCTCCTCTGGCCACAGAAGCTTATCTTTCGTGATGGCGGCAGGAAAAGACTCCTCTGCTCGATCTTCCCTGTGTTCTGGAGACACCTCACTGGTCGCTATCTGGACCCAGGAGTATGCTGTCAGCCTCTAGATTCAGCAAAGCTCAGACCAGGTGCTGCTCAATAACTTTAGGACCACGGTCCCTGAAACAAGAAGGTTGTACCTCCTATTTCAGAACTAATTTATAATCTATTTCCAGACTGAACACAATACATAACAAACACTGAGTTCAGAGCGGTAGGCCAACTGCTATCTTCATCTGAAACAATTTACACCAGTATACTCCTCCCTAATGGTTACCACGCCTCTGCAATTCCAGCATTAGTTCCTTCTAGTCAATAAGATAGGTGTCAGTGTACTGTTTGGCAATTCCATGCAATTTTACTTTTCTCAGACACGTTCTGTTCAGGTTGGAGCAATATCTAGGCTTTGCCTCATGTTTGCTACTGAACTACACACATATACAGACATAAATTATCAATTTACATTCAATTTTCATTAAAAAGATATCAAATATTTCAAGCTTACCACAATTCATGGAAATAATACACAATTACGTTGACTGGCAATGAATATGGCACAAAATCCGACCTGCCGCTGTCTCAGGCTTTTATTTATAAAAATATAAGCTGAATCTCAACGCACTGTTGCTTTAGAAAGTTTATTTGAAAATGTGGTGCTGAACTGACGCTTCTAATTGACTATATTGGCGGGTCTAGCCAATCGTGCCATGTTTACACAGCTTTTCAAAAAAGTACCTCTACTACTGTTTCCCCTAACAACAAAAAATTAGTATTTGTAGTCCGACTAATCGTGTTTCGCCTTACATTTTCTGCGCTCCAATCAAATAGGATTTAACATGGGGACCTATTTCCCGTACAATGGTGGTTTCAAAATTTGCCACTGAGCGATTCTGATTTTGATGTTGTCTGACACCCTCACTATTTCTTTTGGCTATAATTTGTTAATTCCTAGACTATTTGCGTAACACTTAACATATTATTTGTCAGCAAGTCCTAAGGAACCCAAATATACAAATTTAAGGGAGCTAAGTGGCTGCGTTCAAAATATGTATTTTCTAGGATAGTCGTGTATTTGTTTTTTTATTTTTTATGTTTAGAACCGCCACCTGTCCTGCTGTACTGTCAGACTAATGTCAGAATTTTAGACATAAAACAGTTGAATGTCATGTTTCCTAATAAGCGTTTTGTAAGTTTTTAAACCTAACTCTCGTATGGGTAGTGTTTTTTATCACTGTCGATTTGAAAAAAAGTTAGTGCTTGTGGCCTTACACGCGTGATGGCATTAATTTTGTATCGCGAGACGCGTGTTAGGGTTGCATGCGTTCCTGCTTTCAGCCCACCCTTGCTCTCTATCCTAAGTTCATCTGTATTTTAATCACGCCGTGTATAAAATGAAATTAATGGAAGTATTAATTTAGGTCATTACGCAGGGTGCCTAGCTCAAGGTTTTCTTAGAAATGCAGTACACGTTTTATTGAAGAAAGCGTGTAGTGATGCAGTAGGCTCTACTATCAACGTGAAAGCGTAAAAATATGCAGACGAGGCATAAAAAGGGGATCTCGAGTACCGTCATTGTGACAGCACTGTTCTTTACCATTCTTCTTTCCTTTTATTGAATTTATGTGTTAGGCTTTACATTTACCTGATAATTTATATATGTGGATTAGAATTTCTCACGACAACCTGTGGGAATCAACAGCGGCTGAAACAGACACCAACCGACCCCACACTGGAAGCGAAGTAGCATAACAGCGCAGCCAATTGACATTTCCAATATTTTCATGTCCATCACAATTTAAATCCTCCGATGATGAAAAATATCATCGTGTCATTTTTATAAGCAACTTTATTTATTTTACATTGTTAAACTATAAGTGATTAATAAACCTGTTTACCTGTAACTTTAAAGCTATAGTTGGATTAATCACTCTTGATTGAATTGTATGTCTGCAACCGTAAGAAACATACATAAACATAACGAGGTATTAGATTAACAGTTTCTGAATCACTTTCAGCTAGGGGCTCAGATTTACGAGCGAAGATATATTACCTCACAGAAAGGGCGGAAGAATAATAAGTTCATGACAGCTTAGATGATCTCAGTTGTTATGCTTGCTGTTCGTGAAAGTCCTGTGCAGCTCCCTTAAATACAATAATCATTCTTCTATTTTTATATCTACCAAGAGTAATCCCGAGCCAAGGTTGATAACTGTGAAGATCCTCATCATTATACTCAAGGTTTTGCCATTGTTTGACCACTACTGCGGAGTAGGGGAGACTACCACGACACAATGTTTCACATTAATCATCGAGCCTCACTTGCATCACACAGTCTGTAATGTTCTAAATTAACATCTAGTACAGGAGAATGTTAGAGGCTCTCATACAGTCTAAAGAAGATATGGCAGCTGTGAAATAGAAATCAAGAAGAGAGTAGGAAAAGCCAAAACTACATTCAACAACATAAGACTAATACTAACATCTAAACTAATTAAAACTGAGAATCATCAAATGTTACATGTATACTTTTTATTACTCTATGTTGTTGGAATATGGACAATGAATGAACAAGCAGTTGGAAGAAAGAATTGAGGCCTTTGATATGTGAATATATAGAGGAGCGGGGCGCGTCTCATGGAAAGAGAAGAAAGCAAATAAAGAGGTCATGGAATAGCCAGGAATGGAGATATAAATAATGAAGGAGATCAAAGTTAGGGATCTGAAATATTTTATCCCTATAAAAAGACATAACACTTTACTGAACACCACAACAGAAGGAAAAGTTGAAGGCAAATGTACAAGAGAAAGACAGAGCTATAAGTGCGTAGATAATATTAAGAGATGGACAGGAAGAATCTATCTGAGTGTACTACCGAGACAAGACACATGACTTGACTTTGGTCCACTGTTACTGAGTGTCAGTTCTTGGTGACAGACAAGACACATGACTTGACTTTATCCACTGTCACTAAGTGTCAGCTCTTGGTGACAGACAAGACACATGACGTGACTTTATTGTTGAATAGATGGTATCCCTGTCTGTTGTGGCCTGTGAGAACTCTGATGATTTACTTCTGCTAAGCTGGTTATGTGCATAATTTTTTTTCCTGGCATAAATGATCTTCTTCCCTATTGCGCCTGTATTTGCTCTTGACAAAACTCTTGGCCTTTTCATCTGTTATATTTGTGTCAAGTTTAGGTCTTTCCACCTTCCTTTGCCAGTCTGTCTGCCTCTTCATTTTCGGGGAGATTGAAATAACACAAACAGGTCTCTCCAAATACTGAAATCATGTTATGTATTATTCTGGATCACGTCAGACAGAATGTTCGTAGTGAAGGCCACTTGATTATTGTAAACGGCCAGACCAAGTCTTTCTACCTGGTGTCTAAATGTCTTATGCACATGCCTAGACAACATATAAAATAACATCTTATTGTCTTTCATCATGGTCATAATCATCCTCATCAAAATCCTCATTATAATCATTTTTATTTGCGTTGTCCATGAAACATGGAGCCACTACAACAGCCGGTCCCCGTACAGGAAGCCTGCACCAAGCAGTCACATGCTCCAGCAGCGGCAGTTTCTGTGGCAATTAGTTTTTTACATGCTATTTCTTCATTATAAAAGGTTTGTCCCTTATAGCTCCCGGGGTGTTCTTATGAGACAAAGAAAGGATAGATCATCCGCTCCCTCAGGCATGTCATACAGGGCTGCTAATGTGGGGGTTGTGCGTGGGACTAGCAACCTCAGTGCGTAAAAGAAATTGATACGGAAATCACCGCTGCAAGAGCGGATGAATGCTTTGTGTATGCTTCCTGCAAGGGGCCAGTCACTCTAGTGGTGCCATGCTCCATAGGGAGCGAGAAGGAAGGTGATGACATGTCGATAATTCATAAATAGACATTTATAACACATAAGGAAGGGAAACCACTCATGTCTGTTGTTTTTCTGTTGTCTAGTGTTCTACTTCTTTATTTCCTACGAGTGCCTTATAACATACCTTTATATTTGTTTCATATTAATTTACTGTTTACAGGCCTCGTGGTTTCCCTTCCTTATGTGTTATAAATGTTTATATAATACCAAACCTACCCTCTGTCCTGTTCTTACTGTTCTAAGTCTACTATCATACTGGACACAGTATTAAGGTCTTTATCTTGTTGGACTGACCAATACTGATATATAGAGGAACAACAGAAGTGATTGCGTCATTAATAGGCTGAACTGCCCATGATAAACTTCCGGTGTTATGTATAGAGGTTCGCACTAATGACCTGTCATTGAAACATCCTTTTTTGGGGATGCGTAGATGGCAGGGAGGACAGTGTGATTCGCTTGCATAGCTAGGTGGTGTTGTCGCACGGAAGGTCCAGGGTTCAAATCCTGGGTAAGCCACTCATGTCTGTTGTTTTTCTGTTGTCTAGTGTTCTACTTCTTTATTTCCTACGAGTGCCTTATAACATACCTTTATATTTGTTTCATATTAATTCATAAATAGACATAGTGTTATGGAAATTGATATATGTACTTACATAAGGAAAAAAAGGTGTTTCTTCCCGGCAGTTCTAGTGACTTCAGGTAAATGTAGCACATGAAGGGACGGTGAAATAAATGTTTAACGAAAAAATATCCCGAATATGGCAAAATGTCCCAATAGATCAATTAGTCAATACCCTTTAGCTACCCAAGGAGCATATGCCTTCAACAAACATACGGCAAGTCCTGTAGCTAACTATCAGCTCAAGTTTTTTCCATGTCTTCCATACCATTTTCATTTCTGTCACAAGTTTTCGTCTCCGTGTGTATTTTACTCTACCCTTCCTATGTCTCTCTTACACTGGCGATTCCAGAACAGTTACTGCCTTGTAATGATACCAACAGGTTTTCGCGACGCGTATCCTATCCAGCACCAGCGTCTTCTTCTTATCTCTTGTTCCACTAGCACGTGTATGATTCTTGTCATCTCTTGTTCCACTAGCACGTGTATGATTCTTGTCATCTCTTGTTCCACTAGCACGTGTATGATTCTTGTCATCTCTTGTTCAACTAGCACGTGTATGATTCTTGTCATCTCTTGTTCCACTAGCACGTAAATGATTCTTGTCATCTGTTCCACATTAGTGACCTTGTCGCACCATTTTAATCCTTTTATTCTATCACTATCCTAACAGATAAGAGTAAACAAAATGTCTTCCAATTTTTGTTATCTTCTCAGGGATTCATGATGCGCACTCTATTCTCTATTTTCTTTTTAAATCAATGGTGTACAAAATTAGATTTTCATTCTCTCTAATTTCAGTCGGTCTGTCTCTCTTTCTCTGTCATTCTTTTTTTTTCTTCTTCCTTTGACTTTTTTTAGTTTATGTTCACTCTCGGTCTGAATGAAAGATAATAAACTACATCAATATTTATAGAAATATCAGTCCATCATTTCCATCATGTGATTTAATTCTGGGACATTATCAGGCTATTACTCTCATACAAACATAAACAATGGCCGCATCCAAACACACACACTCACAAACGTCGTGATAACGTGCTCAGTATGTTTGGATAACAATACAAGTTTTCACCACAGTTTGTTTTATCGACAAACATATTCAGCCAAACCCAGTTTTTTTTATTATAGGATGAACACTTGTCATCGTCAAATCTTGGGCTCATTTGTCCTTAAGTGTTGTCACGGACGAATTTAGTTCTATTAGAATTACCATAACACAATTATTTAGCAATGTGACTGGTTTTTTTTTTTTTTTGCAAGGGCGTGAGAGAGAGAGAGAGAGAGAGAGAGAGAGAGAGAGAGAGAGAGAGAGAGAGAGAGAGAGAGAGAGAGAGAGAGAGAGAGAGAGAGAGAGAGCGAGATATGATAGATCACATCTGTGGAAAGAAAAAGAAAAAAATTACTTTGTGTGATGCAGGTTTACCGTCACTTCACAAATATGAAAGATTTGTCCTAAAGTTCGTCTAAATTAAGACCTATGACTCAGCAAGTCAGTAAAGTGATTAATTAGTTTTTTGACAGGACATTGACATTCACCTTTCACATTTAAAAATTTATATAACTGATAGCTACAAAGAAACTACTAACCCATGCAGTATTGATATTAGCACAAGTGGCCCGAACCAAGGGTAGGGAAAGGGGGGGGGGGGGAATTGTCGTGGTTGAGTAAAGTGTAGAGTATTTGTCGAGTTGGACAATAGTAGTGAAATCGACAAGGGATAGTAGACTGACAGAGGTATAGATTACACACACAGAAAGGTGTAAATAGGAGATGGACTTGAGACAACCTGGAAGAAGATTTATCAAAGTGATCTCTCTCTCCAAGCCTCAACTCACTTTTACTGTCTAAGCACCTCCTGCTCTCACTATTTTCTCTTATCAAACATAGAGATTATAGTAAAGAGCTAAAACAAGTTTAATTATGGATGAAAGGGTCGGGAACAGCGCATTAATAAATGTGTAAACTTTATTAAAGAAGAAAAGCATGGAATTAATGCATATCATCATACACAGCATAAATTACATCAATAATCAAATAATCATCAATAGTCATCAATAACCATCAATAACGTAAATACACGCCCACAAACGCACACACCACCAACACTCATAAAAACCTGTAGAACACAGAGAAAATAACTAAGCTGTCCGACAGTGGGTCCGCTTTCGTAGGACCAAAGGCGCTAGCTCCAGAAAATGTCTTTTACGTAAAAATATACTCCATGGGGGATGGACTTGACCTGTAAAAAATCTTCCTGCTGACCTTGGTGACCTCTTATCGCGTGAGTGGGGGCGGGAACTCTGTCTATCTTGACCAAATAAATGAACTGAGCGACAGCCTGTCCGCTTTCGTGAGACCAAATGAAATAGCTCCAGTAAGTGGTTTTTTCGTAAAATATATCCTCCATGGGTGATGGAATTAACCTGAATAAAATCACTGTATAGGCGCTATCGTTGGTGACTTCACTTATTGCGTGAGTGGGGCTGGAACTCTGTCTATCTTTGGATGACAGCTCCTAAGTGCGAAGTTCTACATAAACCCAGAAATACACCAGACGAAGTCACTTGAGGACACGGAGTCCCAGGCGCTCTTATCCGGTGCTAGGCTCTGCTTGGCTGTAAATCCTGTTTAAACTGGTTTGGCTGTGGTTTGCTGAGTGTCCCGTTTAGGCACACAAAGTCGGGTGATATCAGATTCTGCTATAGACATGCTGTGCGGTTTTTTGATATTCTGGAAGCGGCAACGCTCTGACTGGTAATCCAATAGGCGAGTAGAGAACTACTACTGCATTTGGTGATTCCAGATTTAGCTTTGGCTCGTTGCACTGCGTGAGCGTAACTTGGCGTTGACAAAAGGGTTTAGGTTCAGGAACGGAGTTTGACTACTCGTGACGGTAGCGGTATTCAGAAACCCTCTAGATCGAAGAGGACATGTCGTTCTTCGCCTGACTGGAGTCTGCTCTAGCGATTCGGTCTCCCTGAAACTGAGACCCAAAAAAGACACCTTTTACCTCAAGCAACAACAAAATCAATCTAATGTTTTATAACCTAGTCTTGCTCCGCTCCTTCCATTCTATCAATTATAGCATGTGCCCGCCTAGGCTTAATATCTTTTGTACACCCATGTACCTGTCATGAAATGTTCTGACAACAAAATCTACTCCTCTTCTCCCAATCTCAACATACAGGAACCCTAACCATGTAGTTACAGTTAAATGAATATGCTTATTCATCTTACAACATTAAATAAATTTACATAAATAGATTACAGCATTTGACATTACACAAATAAATCGTATGTCCCCTTGGGGAAATATATTAGCATTCCACAAAATGAGTACATAGAAAATGCAATGTTCTTGCTATAATAATACAGTTGTGGCTGAATCATAAGATAGAGTTATATCTATGCCTGGTGACTGCTTTCGGTGAAAGTTATAGACTAGTGCCTAGCCACACAAGTAAGCATAAAATGATTCTCCCTTGCCACTAAAAATATCTATCAAAAAGGAATAAGTGACTATCTCCTATAATCCAGAGTTATTGCCTGCATCTCACTATTCAGTTTTAAGTGAACAATCCACACCTGACATTATCTTACAGAAATGACAGTTAATTTAGCCTATTCTTAACCCATGATAAGCATCTGTGGACTGATTCTACGCCTAGTATCTGTTATTGTAAGTTTAACATTTAACCCATGATAAACCGTAACAGTTTAAGCACCGCTTAACTAAGGCCGTAGACAGCGCTACATTATCACTGAACTAAATTACTAGGAGAAGTCCTCAAAAATGAAGTAAGTCACTTTCCTAACAGATATATGTAAAAGCTAACATGAATATAACATAATAATTATAAGATATGTCAACTCACTCCGAAAAATGACTAGAGATAGGCCTTAACATTTAGTTCTGTTTTTTTTTTTTTTTTTTTTTTTTTTTTTTCTTAACCAGCGGCACTTGGGCTTTCAGCCCTTCGGCCCAATGACATATCATTGCGAGGCTGGGGAACCTGAGGACTTTCCTTCCAACCCGGTCAGGAGCTTCGCTCCTTCCCATCCACAGAGGGTTTATCACAGGAGCCGTTCAGGCTATTCAGTCAAATTTCCGGCCGTAAAAAAACGCCGACGCCTTAACCATTCTGGTCGCCAGTACAACGCCGAAGCCATTACACCAGTTAAAGTCCTTAATTCTCATGGGCATTCGCTCTTCCCACTCCGTTCAGGCTATTCATCAAAATTCCGCCGTAAAACATTTCTTCAAACGCCAGAAATATTGACGAATGTCTTTGTCTATTAAGACTCTTCTAGATTTATATGTTTACATACAACGCCACCCAGGACACCTGCATGACCTGATTCTACAGATGTATCGGCGTAATGCGTAATGAAGAGAGTAAGACAAAGGTTATTCTAGAGACATCAGAAGTCAACAACCGCAAGAAAGTTCCTTCAGGTAGAGAAATGCATAATATTATGAGAGCTCTAACTCGTCTAAGGGGCAAAACCCAGAGACTGACCGCGATTGTTATCTCCCCCTTGTTTCGAAGATGAAACGGTTACCAAGGCCTCAAAGGGTACCAGCCGCTCGTGATCAAAGACTAGAGCGACCAGAGAAATGTTTCTCTGGTCAAACGAGCCACCGGTGCGTTGATGTAACGTTACGCTACGCTGACCGTTGAAGAATTTAGTACTGAAAGCCAGCCAAACGTAAACAAACGCGGGTGGGGTTTGAACAGGTGAAAAAATGAAAGAAAAGAAATACAAAATGTCCAGGAAAACAGAACATTAAAAGAGTTAATAACATATGGAACGAAATGGTAAAATAAATTAATGGTTAATAGTCACTGTGACAGGTGCCCCCCCTTTTACAGTTCGAGGACCACGGACAAAAATGACAGTAATTTATCTTTTCCATAGACGTTCATTACATGTCCTTAGAACATCCTATAATCATAACCAAAATCGTATCCAATTTCTGTCAGTACTGTATGACTAGCTCCGAGTTCATTTCTTTTCTTCCCTCTGTCTAATAGACGTTCAGCGAATGGGATTTTGCGAGGCCAGTCGGCACTGACGCCCTTCGTTTCCGTGTGAACCTGATCTTGGTTCCACAATTAACTATGCCTGTTTATGGTCCGGAAAATTATCCGCACCTGTTGTGGTTTTCGGCCCCGCCTGAACTCACTGGCCACTGCGTAGGTAATCCGCCTGTTATGTGCAGTGTAATCATGGCTGGGCTCTGGCTGTTTACGTTTCGTTATGGGTTTACCTGTCACGGGCGTGGACTTGAATAACCCTCTATAGCTGCAGTCTATCGGGATTTTACGCGCACGTGTAACCCTAGTTGGCAAATAAAGCCGTTCGTTGGCCGAAGAAATGCTAGCATTTTTCTTCTGCCTCTCGACGCCTACTCCCCTGTTTCGGTGGGAGCATTGATCAATCTTCAGACCTGTGCCGTCTAAAGGTGGGTCTGGAGCTTTCCTTGCCTTGCCAGTCACAACTCTGGCTTGGTCAACGGAAATGATCAAGTTGCTCTGTAATGGCCTGGCGGAGGCGACTACGTTGCTGTCCATCAGTGAGGTTGAGACCACTGGAATAATGCGATTTGAATGAGAGAACTCAGCTGCCTGAAGCAGAGAGTAATCGATCGCATTCTGGGGTTCTACTAAATCATAACAGATCTCCGTAGCTTCTATCCTTGGGGAAAGATAGGTATTATCTGCGAGTTGCAGAGTTTGTTGAGTCGCTTTACCGGTACTAGCATGACGTGAGTCAAGGCTCTCAACAATGACTCCTTGTGAAGTAGTACGGCAGCTTTTCTCACTGTCTTCTGCCCTGAGAAGTGTGAGAGACTCAGATGGAGTACCAGGGATACCTTCGCCTTGAACCCTGTGTCCACCGTAAACGTCAACTTTGCCCTCCCTTGAGGAAGTTAATGGCATCTGTTGGCAAATGTCCTGCAATGCGAGATCCATTTCCTGGATTACAGGCTCCGCAGTCTGCATGCAAAGGACTGGACGGTTTGAGATCCCGTTAGATCGCGAAGTGCCCGAGAAAAAACTCTCGGTGTGTTTTTCCAAAGTTCCTTGGAACGGTTTGGAAAGTTTAACCCTTTTAGCAGGCGACTTATTCTTGCACCTTTTAAGCTCAGGGTGATAAGAGGAGTGGCACCTCCTTTCTCTGATCGTTGAGATGGAGGGATACGCCTCTGCATATGGTTTTTCGCTGTCCGGCCGGGAATCTTGCGAAATATAACGTGATAGGGTGTGGCTCCCTTTTCTCGACGTCACGTGTCGGTTAGATGGTGCTCGGTCTGGAGCGTGAGAGGCTCGGGGTTCGCCGCGTGCCAGACGGGAACAATCCGTATTACAATGCTTGTTAGCACCTCTCTCACCTTTGTGCAGTTTCCATGCCTGGGAACGTTGCGTAATTCGACATAAATTCTTTCCTTGTTCGGGCTTCGGATCCAAGTCCAAAGGAAAGTCAATTTTCTGGAGTTGGGGTTCGGTTTTAGCAGGCAAGTTTTCTTTCATGGGCGCAAGGTTTGCAGGGGCGTTGACTGTTAAGGGCACAGTAGAAGGGGAAGTAGAGTGACTACATTTAGTATCTGTTTCCATCCTCCGAATTTGGCTATCCAGTTCATTCATTCTGATTTGGTGTAGCCTGTCCCTTTCTTGGCTTTCTCTGTCCCTTTCTTGTCGCT
Organism: Oreohelix idahoensis; assembly: GCA_024509875.1. Taxonomy (NCBI): domain Eukaryota; kingdom Metazoa; phylum Mollusca; class Gastropoda; order Stylommatophora; family Oreohelicidae; genus Oreohelix; species Oreohelix idahoensis. Next base: position 109,537 of record JAMPIV010005372.1, read on the forward strand.
CCATTTCCAATTGCTTGTCCCGTTCTTGTCTTTGCTTTTCCCTTTGCTTCTCATCTTCTATCACTTCTTCTACGTACTGTCGGGTGAATGCTTCACTCTCCCCAGTTTGTTTACATGACCATGCCAAGATTAAACGGCTGTCAAACCAATTGTCTACCTCGTATTGATCCTGCAGGCTTACTGTAAATTCTAGAAAGAGCTGGATTTCGCTATCCTGGTACTCCATGTACTTAGCTACCTCGAAGGCAATCCTATGCACTTTATCTAGATCGGCCATTATATCAGGGTGAGCAAACACTATAGAAGAATAGAACCTAGAGATCTTAGTTACCTAGTCCACTAGGTGCGGGTTAACTTAATAGTCAATAAAATCTAGGCTAGCCTGGGAACTTTAAAAACAAGAAAGTTTGTAGCTACTCTGATCGACAAGCAAAAACCCCAAAAAACTCCAAAAAATGTAAGTGATGTAAAACTTATTACTATCACTTCACCCCAGTTCTGTCAGTACTAAGCTATTGAGAGGATTGGTTACTATCATCCGAATGAACACCCTCCCTTGGTACAGATGCAAGCTAGTAACTGACTATCTGTAGCTTCTTATCTCAGATTAAAGAGCTACTCCTGAAAAAAATATTAACCCTTAAAAAAAAATTTTTTCTGACTTTTACAACAATAGTCGTCAGATTTGTCAACCAAAAACTCAGCAGTGATACCATCAACCTTTACCAGCTGTCTCATGTGTAGCATGAACAATAAATGTAACTAAATATTTATGATTGCTGTGGAGAAAAAACGCTGTTCCGACTTCCACCCAAAAGAAATAGTTCGATATGTCTAGGGATAGCAATTCCTATAATCTGCAGAACACTAAACTCTAAGAATCAAGATAGAATCTTGTGAGAGATTCATCCTCGGAACGAGCACATATTAAATGTCGTACTAGATGGGTTCTAGAATCTCGGACGGGCTCCCATTAATTGTCGTGGTTGAGTAAAGTGTAGAGTATTTGTCGAGTTGGACAATAGTAGTGAAATCGACAAGGGATAGTGGACTGACAGAGTTATAGATTACACACACAGAAAGGTGTAAATAGGAGATGGACTTGAGACAACCTGGAAGAAGATTTATCAAAGTGATCTCTCTCTCCAAGCCTCAACTCACTGTTACTGTCTAAGCACCTCCTGCTCTCACTCTTTTCTCTTATCAAACATAGAGATTATAGTAAAGAGCTAAAACAAGTTTAATTATGGATGAAAAGGGTCGGGAACAGCGCATTAATAAATGTGTAAACTTTATTAAAGAAGAAAAGCATGGAATTAATGCATATCATCATACACAGCATAAATTACATCAATAATCAAAAAATCATCCATAGTCATCAATAACCATCAATAACGCAAATACACGCCCACAAACGCACACACCACCAACACTCATAAAACCTGTAGAACACAGAGAAAATAACTAAGCTGTCCGACAGTGGGTCCGCTTTCGTAGGACCAAAGGCGCTAGCTCCAGAAAATGTCTTTTACGTAAAAATATACTCCATGGGGGATGGACTTGACCTGTAAAAAATCTTCCTGCTGACCTTGGTGACCTCTTATCGCGTGAGTGGGGGCGGGAACTCTGTCTATCTTGACCAAATAAATGAACTGAGCGACAGCCTGTCCGCTTTCGTGAGACCAAATGAAATAGCTCCAGTAAGTGGTTTTTTCGTAAAATATATCCTCCATGGGTGATGGAATTAACCTGAATAAAATCACTGTATAGGCGCTATCGTTGGTGACTTCACTTATTGCGTGAGTGGGGCTGGAACTCTGTCTATCTTTGGTTGACAGCTCCTAAGTGCGAAGTTCTACATAAACCCAGAAATACACCAGACGAAGTCACTTGAGGACACGGAGTCCCAGGCGCTCTTATCCGGCGCTAGGCTCTGCTTGGCTGTAAATCCTGTTTAAACTGGTTTGGCTGTGGTTTGCTGAGTGCCCCGTTTAGGCACACAAAGTCGGGTGATATCAGATTCTGCTATAGACATGCTGTGCGGTTTTTTGATATTCTGGAAGCGGCAACGCTCTGACTGGTAATCCAATAGGCGAGTAGAGAACTACTACTGCATTTGGTGATTCCAGATTTAGCTTTGGCTCGTTGCACTGCGTGAGCGTAACTTGGCGTTGACAAAAGGGTTTAGGTTCAGGAACGGAGTTTGACTACTCGTGACGCTAGCGGTATTCAGAAACCCTCTAGATCGAAGAGGACATATCGTTCTTCGCCTGACTGGATTCTGCTCTAGCGATTCGGTCTCCCTGAAACTGAGACCCAAAAAAGACACCCTTTACCTCAAGCAACAACAAAATCAATCTGATGTTTTATAACCTAGTCATGCTCCGCTCCTTCCATTCTATCAATTATAGCATGTGCCCGCCTAGGCTTAATATCTTTTGTACACCCATGTACCTGTCATTAAATGTTCTGACAGCAAAATCTACTTCTCTTCTCCCAATCTCAACATACAGGAACCCTAACCCTGTAGTTACAGTTAAATGAATATGCTTATTCATCTTACAACATTAAATGAATTTACATAAACAGATTACAGCATTTGACATTACACAAATAAATCGTATGTCCCATTGGGGAAATATATTAGCATTCCACAAAATGAGTACATAGAAAATGCAATGTTCTTGCTATAATAATACAGTTGTGGCTGAATCATAAGATAGAGTTATATCTATGCCTGGTGACTGCTTTCGGTGAAAGTTATAGACTAGTGCCTAGCCACACAAGTAAGCATAAAATGATTCTCCCTTGCCACTAAAAATATCTATCAAAAAGGAATAAGTGACTATCTCCTATAATCCAGAGTTATTGCCTGCATCTCACTATTCAGTTTTAAGTGAACAATCCACACCTGACATTATCTTACAGAAATGACAGTTAATTTAGCCTATTCTTAACCCATGATAAGCATCTGTGGACTGATTCTACGCCTAGTATCTGTTATTGTAAGTTTAACATTTAACCCATGATAAACCGTAACAGTTTAAGCACCGCTTAACTAAGGCCGTAGACAGCGCTACATTATCACTGAACTAAATTACTAGGAGAAGTCCTCAAAAATGAAGTAAGTCACTTTCCTAACAGATATATGTAAAAGCTAACATGAATATAACATAATAATTATAAGATATGTCAACTCACCCCGAAAAATGACTAGAGATAGGCCTTAACATTTAGTTCTGTTGTTAAAGTGCCTTAATTCTCATGATGGTCCATCTCGGGCAGGAAATATTGACGAATGTCTTTGTCTATTAAGACTCTTCTAGATTTATATGTTTACATACAACGCCACCCAGGACACCTGCATGACCTGATTCTACAGATGTATCGGCGTAATGCGTAATCAAGAGAGTAAGACAAAGGTTATTCTAGAGACATCAGAAGTCAACAACCGCAAGAAAGTTCCTTCAGGTAGAGAAATGCATAATATTATGAGAGCTCTAACTCGTCTAAGGGGCAAAACCCAGAGACTGACCGCGATTGGTATCTCCCCCTTGTTTCGAAGATGAAACGGTTACCAAGGCCTCAAAGGGTACCAGCCGCTCGTGATCAAAGACTAGAGCGACCAGAGAAATGTTTCTCTGGTCAAACGAGCCACCGGTGCGTTGATGTAACGTTACGCTACGCTGACCGTTGAAGAATTTAGTACTGAAAGCCAGCCAAACGTAAACAAACGCGGGTGGGGTTTGAACAGGTGAAAAAATGAAAGAAAAGAAATACAAAATGTCCAGGAAAACAGAACATTAAAAGAGTTAATAACATATGGAACGAAATGGTAAAATAAATTAATGGTTAATAGTCACTGTGACAGGGATCTCCGAGGAGACAAAGAAAAAATAGTGCTACAGCTCCTTCAGCGTGTCGTAAGAGTAGCACTGACATTATGTTGTGCATGTGACTGGCAATATAATCATGTACAATAAGCTGCTATTTAAATCATCACTGCGAAAGCACATGTATGCTTTGATGCAGTATTTGTACATAAAATTACATATGATATTCTTAATATGAAAAATAAACACTTAATGAATGCTTTTAGGAGTGAACGAACGAACGAACGAACTTTATTTTCAAAGGGTTAAGAATTGGGCACGCAGGCCCGTCTGACATTCTGCCCTTCCTCTCTCTCTCATCATGTATACTAATATCCTTTCATCCTCACATTTACTTTAAACATTATTAAGGCATTTATCATTGACGGATTATGAGAGAGGATAGTCTTCCATTATTAGCCTCATATATTTTTCTTAACATGTCCTAGGTGGTTCATAATTTTTTTGATTTCTTTGTTTGTTTGCATTTTTGTATTACGTTTATAAACGTTAAATTACATATCATGTTAAATAATGTTTATTCGTCTTTTCAAGAAAAGGCTTAGAATAATTTAGAACGTGTTATAACAGAACGACTTATTTGGTTGGTGAAAAAAGGGGGAAGGGTGGGCTTCCAAGATGGAGTCCCTGGATTTACCACGATAATAATCCCCCCAAATCAAAATTCATAAGTACGCCACTGACATTAAATCTAATAGGTCTGCGCCAAGACACTGACATCCGGCTCAATATTTGGCAACATGAGTCTTCGATCATCCCTTTCACAAATCGGTTGTGTGTTTCTTGCCTTATTCAGCAGCTGTTTTGTTGTTGTATTTTTTAAATGACATTTTTAACTACGTACATTTATCAAAATAATTAGACCAGTAATTTTACTTCCTGCCACAGACAACAAAATTTCTCTTACACTTAAATAGCTTCTAACTTGTCTGCTATTTGGATAATCTAACTGCATATCCTTAATTCTGCTTGAAGTGTTTGCTTGTTATTTGTTTGCGTCCGTAGAAAATGGATTCATATTTCAGTCAAAAACTTTTAGTTCATGGACACTATAAACTCTCGCCATGATTTACTCCTTTATTTGTTTTTGTTTTTTTAAATTTATTAATATTTTTATTTAACGTACGCCCGCTATTACTCGAGGCGAGAATCTCCGGCTAGTATATCTAACCTGAGACTGATTTTTACGTGAGTATCCCTTTTTTCCCTATACACTGACAGGTGTCCACTCGCCATTCAGGCAGATACTCGCCGTCTTGGGAGGGTACCCATTAGAGCTGGGTCGGCTCAGCAGCCGTCAGTCCCTGGTCGACGGCACTCCTTCAAATGTCTTCGCCAGGGCTCGAATTAATCCAGTCCAAGCCCCGGTCGACGACACTGATTCAAATGTCCTCGCCCAGCCTTGAACCTGGATCACCCGATCGCCAGCGCAGTGTGGGAACCATTACACCAGCGCGGCTCCTATTTACTCCTTTTAAATGGCTTAAAAGATATGAAAATTATTTTTCCAGGTCTTAGACTGACAGATTGCTTTAGCTGCCATTTTTGTTCAACGTTTGCGAAATTGGAAATTGAGAAAGTTCACAGCGAGTTAATTTACATTTCAGATTAGTCATATAGTGAGTGACAATCCCTTTTGCGTTAATGAAATTGAGTTTGTTCCTAAGTAGTTTGATGTTAACATGATCAAATTCGTCACATAATCCATTGGGATTGGCCACATAAGATACGTTACTTTTATTTTTTTTTTGGAAAGATTCGTCTTTTGATCTCTGTGCCTTCTTGGTTATGAGGAACTATACCGGGGACTTCCGTAACAGCCTTTTTAATTGACTGTCCTAAAATGGGAAAAAAATTCCGGGATGTGGGTGCTTGGGCAGCATCCATGCAAGAAACTACTGTCCATAAACCAAGTATTAACTCTTAAAACAACTACTATTTTGGGTAGGTATAACACGGAGTCTTCAGAAATCTAGTTCAAAATTTTCAAGAACATATTCTACCTTTGGTTTGTGATCTGGAAATATATTTTTTCCGATAATACCTGAGAACGGAAATTTTGCGTGACAATTTAATTTGATGAAAAAGACGGAAAAAATGTTAAAAATTTAAATAGAGGGGATAGGGATTGGGACAGGCTATACGTATATAAGAACGGCTTCCATTTAATATCTAGTTTATCGATTATAGTTTTTAAAATTGAGTGATGTTCCCGGTTTCGTGTACAAGCACTTACTGCTGACAAGGAAGTCAGGATCTAACACGTTCTCTGATCTTCCATCTTTCTTATCTCTTGTTGTTGAAGGCAAGTAACAAGAATCTAGACAAGCACAAAGAGTTTTAACAGTTTTAGAAAATCGCGCGCAAGTAACCCGTCAAAACATGACTCGTTTGAATTACAGAGTGTTCTTTCTGCTCTATGTCCGGATGATATTACTATTTCTCCTGTGGTCATTCCATTCATCCACATTCCATTGCATCTTCCTTGGTTCTTTGTAGTCAAACTTATATGGATACTCTAGCGGTGAAGCCACGGAACAACGAGAGAAGTTAAAGAACACAAGTACTGACATTTGGCTAATTAATTAATTAACAACTCTTTTATCATAACATTTTTATAAGTGTACATATATCTTTTAAATCTGGCCTTTTTGGATAATTAATTAACAACTCTTTTATCATAGCATTTTTATAAGTGTACATATATCTTTTAAATCTGGCCTTTTTGGATAATTAATTAACAACTCTTTTATCATAGCATTTTTATAAGTGTACATATATCTTTTAAATCTGGCCTTTTTGGATAATTAATTAACAACTCTTTTATCGCAGCATTTTTTTAAGTGTACAGATATCTTTTAAATCTGGCCTTTTTGAATAATTAATTAACAACTCTTTTATCATAGCATTTTTATAAGTGTACATATATCTTTTAAATCTGGCCTTTTTGGATAATTAATTAACAACTCTTTTATCGCAGCATTTTTTTAAGTGTACAGATATCTTTTAAATCTGGCCTTTTTGAATAATTAATTAACAACTCTTTTATCATAGCATTTTTATAAGTGTACATATATCTTTTAAATCTGGCCTTTTTGGATAATTAATTAACAACTCTTTTATCATAGCATTTTTATAAGTGTACATATATCTTTTAAATCTGGCCTTTTTGGATAATTAATTAACTGTTATCATAACATTTTTATAAGTGTACAGATTTTTTAAAATTTTTTAAAAATATTGCCTTTGTACGTAAACAAATTCCAAATACACATTTTATTACTCGATTTCCAAATCATTATTTAATGACGTATGGACTCTGCTTAGTAGGAATGGGCAAAACCCAAAATTTGCGCCCCCCCCCCCCCCCCATCCCCTTTAAAAAAAATGGTGCAAATATTTATGACACATCTACAATGGAAAAAAAAAAAAGGAAAGTCTGCGAGTTCTTTCAGGGAGTGTACAATTAAGTTTTACGGTGCAGAATGCGCACCTTTTCCAATAAAGCTGGTGTGAGTGTGTCCATTTCTCGTATAGTTTGTTTTTAAAAATTTTACCTCGTTTTGGCGAGGCGAACCCCGTTCTGCCTAGACACAAAGTCTGTCGGATATATTATGGCGCATGTCCAAATATAAAAGACAATGTGGTCTGGTTGTTGTTAACTTTCACGTGACGTGTTTGACTTAGACAGTTAGGAGCTTTATTGGTAAAATGCTGTATCTCGAGTCGTATTATGTAGAAACGTAGATATTTACAAAACTACAATAAGATCAGGAAGTGAAAGAAAGCCAGTGATTTAGTCAGCCATCCTGGATGGAAATGGTTTTCTAGCAAGATGGGAAATGATGCGATGCAGGGAATTACCAGAAACGACTTTATTGGACTCCGACGAAACGACTCTATGACCTGGGTTTCTGTTTATGACCTTGCCTTCTGTTTATGACCGCGGCTTCTGTTTATGTAAATAAATATTAGACAAACATAAAGGCATGTTTTCAGGCACTCGTAAGAAATAAAGAAGTAGAAAACTAGACAACAGAAAAACAACAGACGTGAGTGGCTTACCCAGGACTCGAACCCAGGACCTTCCGTGCGACACTGTTTATGTTAGTGGTTTCTGTTTATGATCGTGATTATGATCGTGGCTTCTGTTTATGACCGTGGTGTCTGTTTATGACCGTGACTTCTGTTTATATGACCGTTGATCATGTTTATGATCGTGGATCAAGTTTATGATCGTGGATCATATTAATGACCATGAATTCTGTTTATGACAGTGGATTCTGTTTATGACCGTGGATTCTGTTTATCACCGGAGCTTCAGAAACACGGAGAACAACAACAACCACAACAAGAAAGTTACAAACTATCGTAAATGGGTGGATGGACAGAACAGAAGGGTTGAAATGGTTCGACAAGATCACCAACATGGAACTAATAACGAGAGTCAGAGTAGTGCCAGTGGAATAATAGGTGAGAATAAGACGATAGAAATGTTTGGGACACACACTGCGGAAAAGAACTGATAACATTACAAGGCATTCCTTGTTCTGGAATCACCAGGACAAGAGAAATAGAGGAAGAACAAAAACCAATGGAGGAGTGACCTGGAGACATACAGGATGAACGGGGTAATGAAGGCTCGGAGAGACCTTGAACAGAAGGCACATGACAGGATAGTGTATGAATATGCTGACATGTGCTCTATAGGGAACTAAAGGATCTTGATGAACAGATGTCTGTCTGTTGGCATCCTGGTGTGTTTCTCTCTCTGTCGATTTGGTTTTTTAATGAAATAGGTAACGCTGCGTATTTGAACATCTGACTATTGATCCTTATACACTTAATCTTCTTCTTCTTCGTACGCACTCAGACGTCTACTTGAAAGAAAGCAGTAGTCAGTTTGAGGCTTTTTGAATCTCCGTAGCGCTTTCCCACGAATGATACTATATGCACTTTCTCTGTTCCGCATATGTTGGGCAACTCTGAAGCAGATGTTTAGCAGTCATTTTATCAGTGCCACAGTTACACTCATCGGTAGTTCCTATCTTTAGCTTGTTGAATAGATGGTACCGGTATCTCAATCTGTTGTGGCCAGTGCGGAGTCTGAAGATTACCACTTGTTCTCTTCTGTTGAGCTGGTAGTATGCACCATTTTGTGTGTCACCTATATGTTCTACATCCTATTTTGTTTCTGTATCTGATTCTGATAAAACTCGCTGTCTCCCCTTAAGTTATGCTTGCATCAGGCTGAGGTAGATTTCCACATTCCTTTGCCAATCTGTCAGCCTCTTCATTGCCAGTGATATTACAACCAGATGGCATCAATTAGATCACAACACTTTTGAATCGATGACATAGTTTGTGGAGCATTATTCTGAGGTCATCCAGGTCTGTATTATTTTGGCTTTTCGACGCTGTATACACTTAATCTCATTTCTTTTGTTTTGTTCACATTAAATTGTGTTGTGTGTACATATGTACATTATATATATATAGATATATATATATATATATATATATATATATATATATATATATATATATATATATATATATATATATATATATATATATATATATATATATCCCTAAGTAGTTGCCGGGGGTCTCTGAAGAGACGAGGGAAGAATAAGACAGCTGTACCCTCTTGCAGGTCGTAACATGAAGTTGTCTACGGGAATGGCATCCTCATCATGTTAAAAAAATTGCCACAGAACCGCCACTGCAAGAGCATTTAAATGCTTGGTGTAGGCTTTCTGCAAGGGGACACGCTACAGTGTTGGCTTTATGTTCGGCAAGGAGCGCTCAGGTAAATGATGGTGATATCAATATATATATACAATCCCAGCTTTTTCTGTCACTAACGCTAAGGGATGCAACTGTGGTTGAAAGTTAGACATTAATTGTATTCTTTCCCTTATATGTACTCTCCAGAAAATAGTAACACTCGACAAAGAAAAGTATGCAAATGACGGTGTGCACAAAAATATTTATAGAATGTGTGATCCCGTATACACATTGCGATCCTCGCTGCTGCTACGTAGTTCGTGTACTATGGTGATGCACAGTGGTCTTTTTTATTAAATACTTTTGAATAAGTAAAGTTGCCGTTAGGTATTGCTGCTTTTGAATTTAATTCCCGTCTTATAACGGGCTTTTACACTAGTAAAAATATATAAACTAATAGGATACTGGATGCTTTTTTTTTTTTACCGTCAGCGCTAAAAATACCTGTTTGCTAAGCCGAATACGCTAGCACCGTTCCTTGTTGTTCTTGTTTCACAGCTTCTACGGTTACTCGATGGGACTTCTTTTCTGTGTGTTTTTCCTAATAATGGTGTAAAATATGTATTTAAAAAATTAAACAGCTAGACAAACATGCGAAAATCTGCCGACATTTTTGAAACATTATACTGACATCTCGGCATACAAAGAAGTCGCCTAAAAACATAGTGACAGTAGAACGTTAATTATCTGAACGTCAATTATCCGAACCGTCAACTATTCGAACTGTCAATTGTCCGAACCGTCAATTATCCGAACTGTCAATTATCCGAACCAACGACGCCGCCGAAAAAATTTACAGTATCTACTTTTAGCACACTAATTGTTATGCTGAAGTACTACCAAAGCGGGCCCACTCATGTGGAGGCCTTTACTTGCTTTAGAAACTGCAACGGCATTGTGTGAGCGACATGCAGTTTTATGGACATACTGCTTTTTTAAAGAGAATGAGAGACATTGCTGCGAAAAAAGACTATCTCGCATGGTTGAAAGAAAAGTTCAAGATTACATACACATTTAAAAAAAGAAACTTTCCCAAGATTCATTCATTCATTCATAACCCTCCACTCCCAAAGGAGCATAGGCTATCAACAAACACATGCCAAGTTCTCCTGTCACGTGCCATCATCTCAAGTTCTTTCCACTTTCTCCTCATCATTTTCACCTCTGTTTCCAGCTCTCTTCTCCGTGAGCTTCTTGGTCTACCTCTGCCTCTCTTGCCCTGGGGGTTCCAGAACAAAGACTGCCTTGTAATGCTATCCACAGGTTTTTCTCAGTGTGTGTCCTATCCATCGCCATCGTCTTCTTCTCGTCTCTTGTTCCACTGGCACTTGTCTGGTTCTTGTCATCAGTTCTACGTTGGTAACCTTGTCATACCATTTTAATCCCTCTATTCTACGAAAGCACCCATTTATGAAAGTCTGTAGCTTTTTGGCTGTTGTCTTTGTTGTTCTCCATGTCTCAGAGTCATACAATAGGACTGACTTCCCATTTGAGTTGAAAGCTCCTCTTGCTTTTTGTATTCTTATTTTGATATCACTGTCTGTCCCTCCAACTTTGTCTATATTGCTGCCAAGATATGTGTACGATTCTACATCTTGTATCGGTGTTTCTTCAAGTTCAACCCTGCTATCATTACCTGCATTTATTCTCATTATTTTTGTCTTTTCCCTGTGTATTTTCAGACCCCATTGCTGTGACCTCTCATCGAGTGTTTTCAATTTGTCCTGCATCTGATTACGGTTATGGGACAAAAGAGCCAAGTCATCAGCAAAATCCAGATCATCCATCTGCTTAGTCAGAGTCCACTGGATTCCATTTCTGTTATGTGTTGTCGATGTTCTCATAACCCAGTCACTCGTAGTAAGAAAAGAAATGGAGACAAGAGGCATCCCTGTCGCACTCCCGTTCTTATCCCAAACGGTTCTGTAAGCTGTCCTTCATAAAGAACTCTGCATGTCATGTCTTCATATGTTTTCTTTATTAAATTAATGATCTTCAGGGGAACCCCATAATGCCTCATCAATTTCCAAAGTGATTCTCTGTCTACACTTTCAAATGCCTTTTCGTGGTCCACAAATCCGATGTATAGTGGTGAATTCCATTCCAGACTTTGTTCAACTATTATTCTCAAAGTGGCTATCTGGTCTGTACAGGATCTGTTTTGTCGAAAACCTGCTTGTTCATCTCTCAGTTTCTTGTCTATGGACTCTTTTAATCTCTCAAGGATAATCCTGTTTAATACTTTTCCTGGCACTGATAGAAACATTATTCCGCTATAATGTGTGTACTCTTGTAAATTTTCCTTCTTAGGCAACTTAACCAGATATCATTCCTTCCATTCTGCTGGTATCTCTTCCTCTTCCCCGACTTTACCAAGTAATTTATATAACATCTATGTAGCCGTGTCAATATCTGCTTTGATGGCCTCTACTGGAATGCCATCAGGTAAAAACGCTTTTCCATCTCTTAGAAGCCTGATGGCTTTCTTTATTTCTTCCTTCGTTGGTCTTTCACTGTTAATTTGTAGCTCTTCTTCTGCTGGCTGGATGTCCGGGGGGTTTTGTGGAGCTGGTCTATTGAGAAGGTCTTCAAAATATTCTGTCCACCTCTTCATTTGCTCTTGTATATTGCTGAGCAGTTTTCCATTCTTGTCTTTTATGAGGCAACTTGTTTGCTTGTATTTCCCTGTTAGCTTCTTTGTGCTGTTATACAGTTCTCTCATATTTCCTTTGGCTGCAGCATCTTCTGCCTCTCTTACCAACTTCTCAATATACTTCCTCTTGTCTCTTTTGATACTTTTTTTTACTTCTTTGTTTACTTCTGTGTACACTTCTTGAGCCTTGGCTTTGGAACTTCTGGTTTTGCTTGTGTTTAAATCTGTTTTCTTGTTTTGTCTGTCTTTTATCTTATTGATGGTTTCTGTTGTTATCCATGCTTTTTGTTGTCGTTCCCTTTTCCCCAGTATTTCTTCCCATGTCTCATTCCATACAATTTTGATTTGCTGCCAATAGTCTTCTGTATTCTCTACATCTTCCAGCTGTTGGAGCACTTGGAATTTGTTGGATATTTTGACCGCAAATTTGTCTCTTGTTTCTTGATTTCTTAGATGTCCTACATTAAATTGTTGTCTATAATTTTGCATTGTTGCATATCTCTTGAGTTTCATTTTTACTTTGGCTAACAGAAGGTGGTGATCTGATGCCACATCTGCTCCTCTATATACCTTTACATCCTGCAATGATGATCTAAACTTCTTGTTTATGCATATATGATCAATCTGATTTTCTGTTCTATGGTCTGGTGATATCCATGTTGCCTTGTGTATTCTCTTATGTGGAAACATGCTTCCTCCTATAGCCAGTTGATTTGCAGCACAGAAGTTTGAGAATAGTTCCCCATTTTCATTCATTATTCCTAGCCCATGTTTTCCCATGACTTATTCAAAGCCGGTGTTGACTGTACCTATCTTTGCATTCATGTCACCCATCAAAATTGTGATGTCTCTTCTTTTTACTTTTTCCATAATTTCCTGTTGTCTATTATAAAATGCTTCTTTCACAGACTTTTCTTTGTCATTAGTTGGTGCATAACATTGGATGACATTTACATTTATTTTCTTTTTAGCTGTTTTAAAAGTAGCTCTTATTATTCTGGGTCCAACGGCTTCCCATTCAATGAGTGCTTTCTGTGCTTCTTTAGATAACATAAGAGCTACCCCTTCACTGTGGTGTGAACTTTCGTCTTCATGTCCTGAGGACAGCACCAATTCACATGTGATGAGTTTCTTCTTGTCTACCCCCTTCCACTTTGTTTCACACATTCCCAGAACCTCGATTTTATATTCCGTCATTTCTGCTGCTACTTGTGCCACTTTCCCTTGTTCGTTTAATGTCCGAACATTCCAGGTGCCAAATTTGGAAGTTCTCCTAGAAGAAAGAAGGTTAGTCAGTAACACAGACTCCTTTCGGCTTTCTCTGTGTTGCATCATACGCCTCCCTGCGAGAGGACCTTCCCCTGTCTTGGATGGCTGTGTTTTATTTTCCTTAATTGACTTGACCATGTTTGTTGAAGTTTTTTGTGGTTTAAATTTTTTACAGGATGGAGTAACCAGCCCCATGCCCATCCCTCCTTAGTCGCTTTCTACGACATGCATGGTAGGGAACAGTGTTACTATTCTTTGCTCCCCTTTTGTGTCCCGGTAACACACGGGTGTTCCCAAGATTCATTATAGTTTTATTTCTGTGCAATTACTTGTGTTTGTGTATTTCTGTTCACGTTAAAACGGTGTGATTTATTTGAAACCATGTAAAAGTGTTAGATAAGTTCTAAATAAATATAATATACATTGCTTCTTTAAAATATTGTGGTTATTATTTACAAACCACTTCTTAAATTACTTAAACAAATAATAATTCATATTTCAAAATGCAAGAGTAATAACCTTGCGTATAATAATTTAATTGAAGGTGGTCGGAGTAGCTAAGAGGTATGGCATCCGCCTCTAATTCTAAAGGTACCGGGTTCGTTTCCCAATACAGGGAATACATTTGATGGACATTTTTTCAGAAGTAGTGGGTCCTAATGGTTTCATACTACCCCCTGATCTCATGGGTAGTGAGATCGGATGTCTAGTCTTCTCGAATAAGGGAGAACAAATAGGAGATCCCGTGTGCAAGTTGCACGCGTTAAAAATCCCTCAGCAGATGGAAATCGTAAAGAGTAGTCCATACGGCCGCTGCCCTGGCAAAATTTAAAAATTAGGTAAAATTCGCATCACAAAAATATTTTTAGAATGTGTGATTTCTGTATACACATTGGGATCCTCGCCGGTGCTTCGGAGTTCGTGCACTGTGCTGAGATCCTCCTTGTGTGATCTAAGGGAGGAGATCGGAGCACTGATGGAGTTGTTCCTGTGCAAGGAAGATGGTTCTCAAATCTAAAAGCCAAAACCAAACCAATTTAATTGTTGACCTAATTACACTGATTCGTATAAACTGGGTATTCTTATATATGTTTGATTACACTAGTCAACAACCAAAATGTACCAGAAATGAAAATAGCTGATCTTAACTAATTTTGGTGTGCTGAAAACGAAAATGACATTAAAAAATGTTGATTGGCTCTAGTTTTCAAGATATATGCTACTAGTTTATTTAATTACGTTCAATTTATATATATGACGCAACTGTTGTGGGCGATTGCACATCACCTTTGTGTATAAATATCTTATCTCTGATAAAATTTTGCCATTAGTTAGTGCATTTGTCCTTATCAAAAGTATCGTAGTTAGAAATGCCTAGGACATGTGTGAACAGTGCTAATAATTTCTGTTATATATGTGGTTAGGTGACATTTCTATCACAAAAAACGAAATATAACTAAAGTGATTAAGAAGGCGTACAGTTTGTATTTTGGTTGCAGAATAGGAGATCAAGATAAGAGCTGGGCGCCACACATATGCTGCAATACATGTGCAGCACATCTTAAACTGTAGTTGACTGGCAAAAGGCAAGCTATGCCTTTTGCAGTCCCAATGATTTGGAGAGAGCCCACTGATCATCTCAACAACTGTTACTTTTGCATGGTCCCTCCAATTGGGAAAGGCATATCAAAGAAGAAAAAATGGACTCTGGAATATCCAAACATCCCCTCTGCAATACGTCCGATACCACATGGCGATGACCTACCAGTTCCCAAAGTGCCAGAATCATTTTCAGCTGCTTCCCCTGATGAAGAAGAGGACATTGGTGGTCCTGAACCATCAACCTCAAGCGTCCCAAATTTTGAGCAAACTACATCCACTAAACCACACTTAATAACCCAAGGTGAACTGAATGATCTTGTAAGAGATCTGAATTTACCGAAGAACAAGGCGGAGCTTTTGGGTTCCAAATTGCAACAGTGGAATCTTCTGGCAGAAGATGTTACAATTTCTGTGTATAGGAACCGACAGAAGCCGCTTATTACATTCTTTTTCAAAGAGGGTGACCTTTCTGCGTGCCACAACATTTCTGGTTTAATGGCAGCCCTCAAAATCAATTACATACCGGAAGAGTGGAGGCTTTTCATTGATTCATCCAAGACGAGTCTTAAAGCTGTTTTGTTGAATAATGGTAATGTGTTACCGTCAATTCCAGTTGGTCACGCAGTTCATATGAAAGAAACTTATGAAAACATTAAGCAGCTTATGAAGTGTATAAACTACGATCATCATCATTGGTCACTTTGCGGTGACTTAAAAGGGGTCGCTCTTTTGCTTGGACTACAGGGTGGAAACACCAAGTACTGTTGCTTTCTCTGTGAGTGGGATAGCCGTGCACGAAGTGACCATTACATCAGAAGACATTGGCCAATCAGGCAGTCATTGCAGCCTGGCAGTAAGAACGTGAGAACCCAGCACTTGTCGACACCAGCAAGATTTTGTTGCCACCCTTGCACATTAAGCTGGGTCTCATGAAAAACTTTGTCAAGGCAATGGAGAAAACAGATGAGGTTTTCAAATACCTCATCAGAAATTTCCAAGACTGAGTGAAGCTAAAATAAGAGAGGGAGTATTTGTTGGTCCGCAAATTCGAAAACTTCTTCATGATGACGAGTTTCTTTACGTGTTGCATGGCAAGGAAAAAGCAGCATGGCTAGCATTTAAGTCAGTGGTGGACAATTTTCTTGGAAACAACAGATCTGATAATTACATTGAAATTGTAGAAAATCTCCTTCTGAAGTATAAAAGTCTTGGCTGCAACATGTCTTTGAAAATTCATTTTCTGGATTTTCATCTGGATTTCTTTACGTCAAACTGTGGAGCGGTTAGTGATGAGCATGGTGAACGATTTCACCAGGACATTGCTGCTATGGACACAAGGTATCAAGGCAATTGGAGCCCTTCAATGCTTGCTGATTACTGTTGGACTGTGACAAGAGACACCTCATCGATTGACTACAAGAAGCAAGCAAAGAGAGCTCGAACAGCGACTGAATAATGACGGAATGGGTTCAAATGTGCCTTTTTAAAACATGATATGTGAACTTTAAATAATGTTTTGATTTTTTCTATCATTTTATGTTGAAATATCAATTAATTGAGTATGTAACCACAATTTTTATAATGCTAAAGTAGAAAGACTAGCTGTTCACCCCAGAGAATTAAACAAGCATACATTATTTGTATTACTGTAATGTAAATTCATCATTTAAAAAAAAAAAACCAGAGCCAATTGGTGAATTTCATTATGATATTTGAAATCAGCATGTCAAAATCAATAAGAAATGGTGTATTTAATTTCTGGTACAAATAACTTTTGAAAATTTGTTGACTAGTGTTATCGGAACTATTTGATTAACCGAACCTCTTGAACCCAATTAGTTCCAATAATCGAAGTTCTACTGTATTACAAAACTTCAAACGTTTTGGAGCAACGCGCAGTCTTGTGAAGGAGCGTGTTTCAGGTTTATGAGGTCGTATCCCTTCGACCTATGTACCAGACGAGCTGGATTGAGATGGAAAACAGCAGCTGCTTACGAAACCCAATGTCATTGTGAACGAAACTCGACCAAACAAAATAATTAGCTTCTGAAAATGTTCTTGATTTTAAATTTTAAACGCTTCCCAGAACTTGTCTATATTCCTAACGTTCACAGGTTGTCATGGAAACGTACTGCAATTAATCAGGATTTTCTGCCAACGGTGTTAGAAGCCGGTTTCGGAGAATAATAATGGACGAGTGAGGGGTGGGGCGTTCTTATTGTCATTCCTACGAAGGTTAGCAGACCCTTTTTTAGCGCCTTGGGCGTGGCATAAATTGATTCCATCATGTTAGTGTCATTTGGTGTACAGTGTTAAAGCAAGGCTTTCTGCCATGCCACTTGAAATACTCCGGCCTTGTTTGTAGCTTTTCTTTCGCCATTATCATTGATTCTTATTCATAACTCATACCTGTCGTTCTAATTTTGTGCTTGTAGTTTGTTCCCTAAGGCAATTCTTGTTTATTTATTTACATGTGTTATGTTCTATCTATCTATCTATCTATCTATCTATCTATCTATCTATCTATCTATCTATCTATCTATCTATCTATCTATCTATCTATCTATCTATCTATCTATCTATCTATCTATCTATCTATCTATCTATCTATCTATCTATCTATCTATCTATCTTATCTGTCTGTCTGTCTAACCACCCACCCACCCACCCATCCATCCATCCATCCATCCATCCATCCATCCATCCATCCATCCATCCATCCATCCATCCATATCTATCTATCTATCTATCTATCTATCTATCTATCTATCTATCTATCTATCTATCTATCTATCTATCTATCTATCTATCTATCTATCTATCTATCTATCATCTGTCTGTTTGTCTGATTATCTGTCTGTACGTCTATCTGTCTGTCTATCTGCCTGTCTGTTTATCTATCTATTTGTCTGTCTATCTTTCTGTCTGTCTATCTATCTTTCTGTCGACCTGTATGGCTGTTTTATGAGTATATAATGTCAACTCTCGTCACGTTGGTCAAATAAATGATAATCTGCGGAAATATAGTTACTTTTTTCCATGTGTTGCTGAGGCCCGAAGAGGGAGCAAAGAATCAATCAATACCATTTAGCTCCCCAAGGAGCATAGGCCTTCAACAAACACATGCCAAGTCTTCCTGTCCTGTGCCATCTGCTCAAGTTCTTTCCATGTTTTCCTCATCATTTTCACCTCTGTCTCCAGTTCTCTTCTCCATGTGTATTTTGGTCTACCTCTGCCTCTCTTTCCCTGTGGGTTCCAGAACAAGGACTGCCTTGTAATGCTATCAACCGGTTTCCTCAGTGTGGGTCCTATCCATCGCCAGCGTCTTCTTCTCAACTCTTGTTCCACTGGCACTTCTCTGGTTCTTGTCTGGAGCAAAGAATAGCAACACTGTAAAGTACCAAATATATCGCAGAAGATGATTAAGGAGGGTTGGGCGTGGAGCCAGCTGGCTCTAACCTGTAGAAATTATAAACCACAAAAATGTTAACATCAAGGAGAACTTGACACGAGATTATGGAAGGACTGTGCTACTTGAGAATCGGAAGGGTAATGAATGATAACTATGATAATGATGTTAATGATGACAATGATTTTGATGATTGTTATGGGTTGTCTCCTTGGATCTGCCGCAAATGGTCAGGCAATTAGAGTAAAAGGATGAGTTTTTCAAAGGTAGCAACCTTCGCTCAAGATTATTCTTAGCAGTGAGGTAAATAGAGTTATGCTCCTATTTTAGGTAGTCTCACGGGTTGTTTAGGATGACAAATGCAACAACTACGTTTACTAAGTTTGTTGTAAAGTTTGTACAACAAACACTTCTGTGAGTCAAGTAATTGTGTCACGATGTAACACTTGATTCGTTTTTATTGAGTCCCCAGCCGAAGGTAATTCAGCAGTATTAAGTTGTTTAGCTCTGTATATAAGTATTTTACACCCCAAAAAAAAGTTATATGGGTGCAACCATTAATTTCAATCAACCGAGTTAGCAACACCAACAAAGAATTTATATTTACGTGGATATAAACGGTATATTTATTTAAGAAATATAGTTGAAACAAGGTTAAAATGGGAAATGGGTACCTTTAGAAACAGTTAAACTCATTGCTATATAATCTTTTAGAAAATTGTTATTTTCTTCAATGGAGAGTATGAAGTTTAGGGAAATAATTTTAGTCCAGTCTCCGAGTCGTTGATTTGACAAAGCTTTGCAGGTGGCGACAATGGTTTGGCATTGACGTCTGGTGTAATCAGTGCTGGTTCTCAGTGAAGCCTTGACTGTTCTTTCCCAAGTCAGGAGTCAAATGACTTTTGGGATCACATTTATTGCTTGCATAAATCTCCAAAATGTCTCCGCTTTGAGTAATCTCTAAACCCATCTCTTATGGGTGGTGTCTAAAGTTTTGTCCTACTAAATATTACCAGGAACCCTTCGTTATGAATAGGTATGCAGACGTTTTTCACAGGATGGCCGATAGCACCTCACTGCAGTTGTAAAGGTGCAGACTTCCCGGGTGAGCTACTGATAAATAGTTTTATCACTTGGGTAAGATTTCTAAAAGTCTGGATTATAAAGGCTTTTATTGAATTGTTTAACACTTTTAATTTCACAAAAGCTAATTCTAGCCCTAGTCACTCCCTAGCAAAGTCTATCTGTCGACTTCTAACATCTGGTCCTCTCTGATGGGAATTGGAAACTGTGGGGAATCTACAGGCACTCGGGTCTTATAGTTAACCCCCCCCCCCCAAATTAAATTTACTTCCGCTTGTTTAGTCTCGTTAAAGCCAATCACAATTCAGGCTTATTTATTTTTCAATTTAAAGCCAATCACTGTATACGACGTCTAATTTAAGTATATTTCCACCTACACTTCGTTATAATTTTTGACATCGCCATATATGATAATTGTAACTAATTTTTCAATATTGGTGTCTCTGTTTATTAGGATAAGAGATATCGCCGGAAATAATAATCTCATGTGTCCCTGTTGCCATAATCAAGTCAGGCATAAGCACTGGCTATTCGTGCAAGTCATGTCCGTAAAATTAGATCCAAGTTATCTTTAAACCGCCATCGACAACCTTTGTTTGTCTCATTCTTTTCACGTGAGCAAAAACAAATACGTAATCTGAATGTGGTGTCAGACAACTTAATTCATGATAACAATACACTGTTCTACCCTCTGTTTGTATCTAGAGTCTAGACAAATACGCCAGGCTTGCTTTCAGACGGCCAGGTTTTACATTATTGTAATTGCTTCACTGCAGATTTTTTTTCACAGTTAACAAGAGAAATATGCGATGAGCGTTCAAGCCTTAAAATGTGGGTGTTTACATTACAGGAATATACCTTGTTACGAAAAAAAAATGATCATCAGAACATATTGACTTTGGGGAGTGAAGCATAGGATGGACAGAAAAAAATGAATCTAAACAAATAGGACTACCGTCACAATGATGATAACGATTATAACTTCTATGAAAATGACGATTATGACTTCAATGATGATGATAATGATGCTATCGATGACAATGATGTTGATAATGACGATGAGCTGGTTTGCTTTCAATATTTTATCGTGGACGCTTCCATACATACATTTCGTCCGCAAGTTCTTTATTTCTTTCAATTTTTGTCAACGTCGTCCTTTATTTTAGCTCCCAGCCATTGAGTATAAAACATAAATGACAAAAGCATAATGCATTTCATTGGAGATTAGTACGTTGGTTGGGACAACAGTATGCATGGCAACTGTATCATGTAAAACTGATTGCTACAGAAACTACTAATCCAAGAGCATGTGAATGTTTCATGTAGGCTTCCTGCAAGGGAATCAGCTGGTAATGGTGGCTCCCTGCTCCATGTAGAGGAAAAAGGGAAACGATGATTTATATATAAATATAACCATTTTCCTTTGCGTTCCAAACGGAGCATCAAGCAATTACTGCAGCTAGTCACCTTGTAGGAAGCCTGCATCAAGCATTCACGTGCTTCTGCAGATGTGATTTCTGTGGCACGTTCTGTTAATTGATATGGTTGCCAGCCTCACGCGCAACATCTTATTAGTTACCTTGCATGACATGCCAAAAGTGAAATGGCAATGTAAAATTTACTCCACAATGAATTTTATCTGCCAAGTAGGAATGAGGCATTCTTAACTCCTGCCCTTAATGCCCCTTTAAAAAATGTATTCACAAGCACTCACACAAAGGGATTTGTGACAGACATACAGATAGGCAGACAGATAGACGGGTAGGCAGACAGATAGACGGGTAGGCAGACAGATAGACGGGTAGGCAGACAGATAGACGGGTAGGCAGACAGACAGGTAGGTAGGTAGGTATACAGACAGGCAGGAAAACAGACAAACAGACAGGAAGACAAACCGCCAGACAGGCACATAGAGAGACAAACAGACAGAGAGGAAGACATACATACAGACAGACAGGCAGTCAGACAGGCAAATAGACAAACAGACAGATAAGCAGTTAGACAGACGGATAGACAGACAGGTAGTTATGCACACAGACAGACAGACGGACAGGAAGACAGATAGGCAGACAGACAGAAGGACGTGTGGGCGGGTGATCAGATAGATAGATAGATAGATAGATAGATAGATAGATAGATAGATAGATAGATAGATAGATAGATAGATAGATAGATAGATAGATAGATAGATAGATAGATAGATAGATAGATAGATAGATAGATAGATAGATAGATATAGCTTTTTTCAAAGAGTTATGAACTGGTACGCAGCCCATCTAACATTCTGCCCTTCCTCTCTCTGTCATCTTGCATACTGTACCCTTTCATCCTCACATTTACATCAATCATTATTTAGGCATGTATCATTATAAAAAAATAATATAACAGCATACAAGTGCAATATCCAATCATTATCGAATTTATGTTTGTATTTAGAATACATTTATAGAACAAAAACCCCCAAAATAACACAAAGTAATAAAAGAAAACAAACAAAGTTCAAACCCTTCATACAGTAAATTAGACAATGATTTGAGACATCAATTAGATTAGGGTAGTGTGTGAAATATTCGAATAGTCTGTTTTTGAATGACTAGGGACTCAGTGTGCTTTCCAATGTATGCCAGGGATTTTCCCAGCGGTGAGCGGCTTTGAGTCATAGTAAATACTGTCGTAGCTCTTAGTATACGAGCGGCCTTCTAGAGAGGCCGATGATCGATCCCCGTCAATAGCGAAAATTTATAGCTGAATGCATGTTTCAAACCATTGATCAATTTAGTTACGTGCATGATGTAGGGGTTTCATTTCTTCACAATTTGATATATAACACTTATGTTATCTTTATAAATAAATTATTTATTGCAAAATCTGTAATGGTAGTCATGAAAGGCAGCTCAAATACTAAGAGGCAGGGAGTGAATTGTTAAAGCCTTCACAATACTAGGACCAGCTTTATGAGGGGGGGGGGTGGTGGTGTAAGCCAGTTCCCTTCCTCGCTGTCTCTGCCTTCCCTAACTCAAGAGCAGAATCAGACAGACTAGGTAGATAGATAGACTAGGTAGATAGGTAGACTAGGTAGATAGATAGACTAGGTAGATAGGTAGACTAGGTAGATAGATAGACTAGGTAGATAGGTAGACTAGGTAGATAGATAGACTAGGTAGATAGGTAGACTAGGTAGATAGGTAGACTAGGTAGATAGGTAGACTAGGTAGATAGATAGACTAGGTAGATAGGTAGACTAGGTAGATAGATAGACTAGGTAGATAGGTAGACTAGGTAGATAGATGGATGGACAGATATGAAGAAAATGAATTTTCCAAGGGTTGAGAATCGGGCGCACAGTCCTTTCTTGCATTCTGTCCTTCCTCTCGCTCATCTTTGATTACTGTTATTCCTAAATTCTGCGTACTTACAGTATTAATTTAAGGGTAATGCAACATTATAAAGTAGTACATTAGCATACATTACAAGTATCTGAACAAAATTAAGAAATAAGTATACTGAAATGAAAAACCATATCACCAGACACTCCAGACATTTTGAAGTGAATGGAGCTTTTTTGTGATGTGTAGCAAAGTTTGATTTTGCTGGGGAGGTTATGATGGTATCCTAAAAGAATGAAAACGGTGTCTGCATTAACCGTCTGAGGTCAAGCACATGTAGGCCCCTGACTCTAAAAGATGATGATAATGAATTATGTGCAGGGTACCTAACGCTACCTCCCTAGATCTCACACGGTCACTCTTGTGGCTCTAGTGTATGGTGTATGATGTACCTAGTGTCTAGGGAAGAAATGTAATGATGGTACACAACAGTAAAACACTTTAAGTCTCTATAAAGAAGAGAATAAAACTAGTAGTTAAGTTTTTCTTTGAAATAAATTTTTTTCTATACACTTTATTTTGCCTGTCCAGCCAAATCGTTTGGACAGGTCTTTGAAAATGAGGACAAGATAGTTTTCAGAAAAGAACAATTAAAATTTTGGGGCAATTTGCCCAATAACTAAAAAGTTAATATATATATATTTATATATGTCTTTCCTGTAGGAAATATTCATAGATTTCACTTTATTCATCTAAAGGGAGAGGCACTGTATATGAGGGCTGTAGTTTCATCCTACCCCCATAAACGTCCTGAGTATTGTTTCGCAATACTAGTGTTTCGTACAAGAAAATGTCAGTTATGCCCAGATGTTTAACACATCACCTGGGATTTCTTGTTGAAAGATATTACAATGTGTCGTTGCAGAAAGTCTCAATTTCACCACCCGCCAAAGCTCCTACTGTTATCTTTGACAGCATAAACGACTGGTTGGAGACTGGATGGTGTTATTCGTACTCAGCAGGTTTCCTGTCACCAGCTGGCAACAGGAAATAGAGCCTCTGCAACAAAAGGACACCCTGGCCTTTTACATATGATCACTTATTCTAACACTTAATTTCATACGTGGGTATGGGGTCAGCCTCTCGTGCATTTCAGGTGCACTCGCCCAGAATGTTACATGACTCCCACCTTGCTGTGACCACAACTCAGATCCTTATGGCAGAGACGCCACTGTACGTTTACATACTTTTCCTCAATACAATAATGTGGAGTAACCACATTTCCTTTGATATGATCTTCTCTTCTTTTCTTTTCGAATATAATTGCTTCAGGCATGTAGACAGTGTTCATTGAACACCGAGGCGTACTAATATATTCTATTATAATAATATGACAACATAATCATGACAACATACACCAGTTAGATACATTTCAAAGTGAGGACTCAACAATGTCTGCTCCCGGCATGTCCTTCACTTTCCCCCATAGCAGTATCTAACTTTGGTAGTTGGAATAAACATATTAATTCATAAAGCATCCTTACCACAATTCAAGAAAATATAAACAAATGACGCTGACTTTAGAAGAAATGGCCTCAGCTTCCTCCGAACTGCACAGACTGTGAATTTCTTATTTATTTAAGTTTAAAGTTAACACAGCTGTTTCTCAGCGTATCTGAATGAAAATTTTAGTTTGACTGGCAATGAATAATCAAAGCCTTTCGCTAATATTTACTAGCACTGGCCAATCAAAACGTGCGACTACTTGAATTCAAATGCAGTTTTTTATGAAAAAACAAAATAATTGCAAACAATTTCTGCGTCTGGTAGTCGATTGGCCAGTCTGCTTTAGTTATGCCCAATACAAAAAGATGTTTCGTTTAGGATTACATTTTTCCTACCGCTCCCCTTTTCCATTCATACTCTTTTTACCCAAGCGAATTTGAATGTACCTCCCTGCCTCTTTTTCAAACTCGCGTCCCCACTAACGTTAAAAAAAAAAAAACTAAGCAGGAACGCCAGTCTGTCTGGTCGAGCGTCCGTAGACATTAGTATTTTCTCAATAACTTATCTAATACTGGGACTATCATATTATTTAAAGTACATTCTTGCTCAGTGAACTCTACGTTATACTACCATATAATTTTTATGGGCAGTTTCATAATGGTTTAAACTTTCAATTTTTGTCATCGTCAATCGTCAAAAAAAATTTTGCACAAGACCGCCATCTTTTCTCTCCTTCATCTCGCTAGCATATATTTTTCAAATAACTAACTTGTTTCAGTTACGTCAGAAATGCTAACGCGAGGAGGCAATAAAATTGTCTGCGTGTTTGCCTCTGCTAGAGTTGTTCCAGCGTGTATATATATGCATGGCAGACTGTGTCAGCGAAGCGGGGTTGTGCGCGGCATGTTAAGAATTGGCGTTAATAATTTGTATTGTATCGTGTAACACTATAAAAAAATGTAAGGATTACTACTGATTTTGCGTTAAAGTTGACAGAATACGTTAATTTGGATAGTTATTTTGCGGCACACTTCCGCCAAAGCGTTAATTGTAAGTCTTGCCACAGTCTCTATCAAATCGGGCAAAATGTTAAAATGTACGTCACAAGGAACGCGAGTAGGTTTAAACGGGGGGATCGGTTCTAAGCCGTTCCATGGCACTAAATTCAGCGCTATGCTGGCGTGTGAGAGCATCACCGTCAGACACAATAGGGCTGTTGTATTTATTATCCTTTTATGACTAAAATTCTACTGAAATGAGCGATTATTCTCGCAGATTTTGCTACATGATGGATACGGGATAATCATCCCAGATTGTGGAACAATAGTCTATATGTGTTTGTATATGAGATGTGTAGAACCTTTTCTTTGCCTCCTCATCCAGGAAGTGTTTGATTTCTGCTAATTGGTAAACTCTTTGCCGTTTGCCGGTGTACATGTAAGTTACAGCCTAGGTGTTAGTCAACAGTGAGACTATCACAGGTAGATATAAGTAGGACGATAAATTCTGTCTGAGGTCAGACAGACTATTAAAGGGAAAGTGTGAATTGATAGAAAATAGAATCACAGGTGCAAAGTTGGGAGACGATATGCCTCTGGGGGGTAGTGGTACTAGTCCTTCAGCCTACCTGGTGACTAACTTTTAATAAGACAATCTTGCCCCGCCCTCCAATGTTTGTAAAAGACTTTAATCTAATACTCAGTAAGGGACACTACAGTTACTACACCAACAGGACATTTAAAGGGAAGGCGTTCTGACCATCACAAGAATAAGTTTTCTGGGATTTATTAACCATTAAAAAAAAACGGCACAACATCCAACGTGGCAAAATGCGAACAAAAGAAAAACACGGTAAACCCCGTGTACCTTCACTGAAAATAAACAGTGTCGGAAGGATACCCAGCAAAGAAACCCTGGGTAGATTATATCTGCATAAAATCTTATACGCTACGACTCCAGATAGATAACTCTAAAACAATTATTTCGCTCTTACCAGCTTCGCGGAATAATCTCCATACGGACTTAATTCACAACTGCTATCAACAGGAAGGATAACATGTCCGCATGCTAGAAAATCCGAGAGCATGACAGATAGAGAGTTTTTTTTTTTAATTAATGTGTTTGCTACTTTTCTTTGTAGCACGCCACTTTCAACCATCTACCATGTACACGGAGTTGTTGGTTATATCAGGACGTGTTTCCTTTATTGTAATATGTTTTTGTTTGTATTTATTTTATACTAGTCGGTATTTTTCCTTTTGTAGTTATAGTTCAACATGGTTTTTAAAAGAAATTCCAAAATATGCTATTTTCTAAGTTAGTTTGGATGGTTTCTTTGGTTAATCTGTATGTATCTGGGGCGAGTCTTTCACCAGTTTGGACTACTGACTCAAATCTTTATTTGTTTTTTTATATGTTAGCTTTAGTTTTTGTAATATAGTGTTTTATTAACTTTTGCATTTCTGAAGGGGTCTTTGTGCCTATGAGATTTTCTACACTCATTTCTACCTTGTGGTTACTACAGTATGTCTTAATGTTTTGCCTCTGTTGGTCATATTTCTTGCAGTCCACCAGAAAGTGTCTAATTGTGTTTGGTTCTTGACATTCTTCACATGTGGGTTCCTCAATCATGAAATATCCAGTTCCAAGCTTGAGCCTCAGCAATTTTTTATTAATTGGTATTTTTAGTTCATCTTTTATTTGACATTTTTTGCTTGGTTTTTTAAGGATTTTATATGAGTGTCTTGCTTTTTTACTTTGGTCCCATGCTGTTATCCACTCTTTAGTTATTGCTTGAGCAATTAAGCTCTTAATTTTAAACTTCCCTAAGCCTACTTCAATTTTGTTATGGCTAGTTCTCCCCCCTTTGGCTTCTTTGTCTGCAAGCTCATTTCCTGCTATCCCCACATGTGAGGGTATCCATGTTAGTGTTGCACTGCATCCTATAGTTTGTAGATATGTATTAACCTGTAGTATTTCCTCTATAATATCTGGCCTGCTACATTCATTTCTGTTTCTGATAGCTAATACTGATGATAGGGAATCTGTGAGAATGGTTACTTTTTTTGGTGGATTTTCTGCAGCTATATCTAAAGCTTTTAGGATTGCCACTAATTCTGCTGTAAAGATAGATGTATTACCTGTTACTTTGTATCTTTTATAAATTTTTAATTTTGGTATTGCTATTCCTGCTCCTAATTGTCCTTCTTCATCTTTTGACCCATCTGTATATATAGTTAGGCTATTATTTATATACCGTTCTATGTACTCTAGTGTTTTACTTTTTGCTGAGATTATGTCGTTAGATTTATTTATGATCTTTGTTAAGTGGGAGTCAGTTTCTGGCACTTTTAATTCCCATGGTGGGATCTTTGCTTTATACAGAGCACTACTGTTTATCGCATTAAATAGGTCTGGGTATTGATCCACTTCATCCATTGTTTTCCACCCTGACGGGTATCTATTATGGTTTAATGGAATGTGGCCTATGTACTGGTTACCCCTATCAAAGGTTTTATGTGCTGGGTGAGTTGGATCTTTTCCCACTCTTGCCCAGTAGCTGAATCTCAGTTCTTTTCTCCTTAGCTCCAGGGGTATAATGCCTAGCGCTACTTCTAGTGCCTCTGCTGATGTTCCCTTTGAGGCACCTGCTATTATTGACAGTGCCTGGTTTTGGACTGTGTCTAGTTTTTTCTTATTGCTTGGGGCGGCTGATGCATAGACAACACTGGCATAGTCAAGTTTGCCCCTAATAAATGATTTATAGAAGGTTAACATGGTCTTATTGCAGGCGCCCCAACCACTTCCTTTCATATATCTTAGCATGTTAATAAGTCCCCTACTGCTTTGCACTAATAGGTCTATGTGTTTGTTCCAGTTTAGTTGCTGGTCTAATACCATACCAAGAAATCTAGTTGATTTTGCTGTGCATACTTTTTGCTCATTAATGCTTATGTCAATTATATTGTTTTTAATTACACGCCCTCGACTGAAGATCATTCCTATGGTTTTTTTAACGTTTAGATTAAATCCCCACTTGTTCATCCAGTCAGATACTTTATCCATTTGCCTTTGTACTGTTTTATAGAGGAATGGGAGATTTCTTCCCGTTCTCCATATCGCAGCGTCATCTGCAAACTGGGATAAGTTGTTTTTTAAGACTCGTCGCCTAGGTCGTTGACCATAATCGTAAAGATAGATGGTGATATTACTGATCCCTGGGGAATTCCATTCTGTTGCTCATACACCTCAGATCTATCATTGTTTATTTGTACCGTGAAGTATCTATCCTGCAGGAAGTTTTCTAGATAATTGTATGTTCTGCCTACTATACCTAATTTCCTGATTTTATGTAGTGCACCCTCCCTCCAACACTCATCATATGCTCTTGCTACATCAAGGAATATTGCTACTGTCTTTTCATTCCTTTTGAAGCCTGTTTTAACATCATGTTCCAGCCTCAACAGTTGCTCTATTGTACTATGTTGGCTTCTAAAGCCTGCCTGGGTTGGACTGTACAAATTATGCTTTTCTAGATGAAATTTTAATCTGCTGTTGACTATTGTTTCTAGAATTTTTCCTAGATGCGATGTTAACGATATTGGCCTGTATGAGCTGACATCATGTGTTTCCTTATCTGGCTTTAGTATGGGGATGACTACTGCTGTCTTCCATGAACATGGTATTTTTCCCGTGTGCCAGATTTTGTTGTAGAAGGATGCAATCACTCTTAGAGTTGTATTTGGTACCTTTTTGAGGATTTCATAGCTCAGAACGTCTTCCCCAGAGGTAGTATTGGTTTTTCCTGCTAAAGCTCTTTCTATTTCATCTACTGTAATATCTGCATTTAAATAATTAGCATCCTGTGTTGTGTCCATATTTTCTCCTTTTAATTTTTCTAGCAGTATTTTCCGCCTATTTATTTCTGCCTTATCTAGACTGTCTATTGAACTAACCTGATAGAAGTATTTAGCTAGTATGTTGGCTTTTTCTCTATCTGTTTCAGCTCTCTCTGGTATTTTAATTGTTGGGATTTTAAATTTCTTGTGGTTTCCTCCTTTAATTGCTTTTAGTTTTCTCCAAACTGTAGTTACTTGTGACCTATGGTTTAATGTTTGACAAAATGTTCTCCAACTCTTTTCTTTAGCTCTGAATATTATTTTATTTGTTTCATTTCTTATTTTTTTATAGTTTGTGTAATTCTCTTCAGTTTTGGCTTTTCTATACTTTATCAGGGCCCTCTCCCTCAATTTCAGTTGTTCTGAACATCTGTCTGTCCACCATGGTACTGGATTTTTATCTTTGTTTCTTTTCCTATTTTTACCTTTTTGTGTTGGTTTTAAGTGCTCAGGCATATTCCTGTTTGGTATATATTTTATTGCTATTTTAAAAATCTCATTTGTTAGTTTTTCTGCAAATATATCTATACTGTTAGATTCAATTTGTTCTATGCTTAGTTTACTTAGCTCCAATAGGAAGGACTCCCAGTTTGCCTTTTTTAGGTTGAATGTAGGTTTTGAGCTTCTTGGACTAGTTCTATATTTGTCGTTTAGGTTTATTTCTATGGGTAAGTGGTCTGAGCTGGAGTCATTCAGTACTTCCCATTTAGCAGAGGCTAGGTTTGGTGTTATAATACTTATGTCTATTGCTGTATCTCCTCCACTGTTGCATGGGTTAACCCTTGTCACTGAGCCATCATTTAGTATGATTAGCTCAGCACTTTCAATGTAGTCCAACAGTCTTTTTCCTGCTGGATCATTACTGTTGTTACCCCATGCCTCATGGTGTGCATTAAAGTCACCTACCAATAATGTTCTTTGGTCTATTTGTGTGTTAATAGTGGCAATGTCCCTATCGGTTATATTACCCTTGGGGTTATAAATGTTTATTATTTTTAAGTTATCTGGCGCACTGTCTAATGTTATACTTATTCCTTCAATATTTTCTGTGTTGAATTGTTCCCAATTTAATATTTTGTAGTCTTCATGTATTAAAAAGGCCACGCCCCCTCCTCTTCCCTCAGGTCTATCATTTCTAAGTGTTATATACCCTTGGTAGTTCAGTTTCTATTTGGGGTTCAGGAGGGTTTCTTGTATTGCAAAGATGGGTTTTGCCTCCTTATACTGTCCCATAAGAGACATCAGGTTCTTCCTGGCACCCCTACAGTTCCACTGAACTACTTTGATAGCTCTAGAGTCTTTGGTCCCCATTTAGTATGGTTAGCTTAGTTATGTTATTGTTTTTATTAGGTTTTTTGATAAGGGATCTACTTTTTTTGGTTTTGCACTTTACCTCTTATGTTCTCTACAAACTCGTCATTCCAAGTAACCATTATACTCTGAACTCTTTCTGCGAGGTATGGTAGGTGTAGTTCCACTGTTTCCTTACATTTTTCTTCCATATTTTCTATAGCTGTTTCTCTCTTTATTTTTTAAGGATTTCTTCATTAGCTTCTTTTATCTCTGCAATTTTTTTGAGGTCTCTCTCTATTTCCTTTTGTGCTGTTTTCATTTCTTCTAGTACCTGTCTGGCTTCGATGAGGATATGTTCTGTCTCTTCTGTGTTGTCATCTTCTTTACTGTTTATGGGTGTTTTAATTTTATCTTCTTTCTGGATTTTTTCCTTTATGTCTTTCACTTCACTGGTTATTTGTTTTATTTGTTTCTTAATGATATTTTCTTGAGAGTTTTGGAGATGGTTGTTGGTTTTCTGTCTTTCTTTTATTTGCCAGAATGGTTTGTTTGTTTCCAGTGATTCTTTTAATATGTGCTTTGTCTCTTGGTAGATTGGGCACCCCTGATACCTGGCACTGTGGTTACCCTGGCAGTTTGCACATTTTCTGTTTTTGTTTTCTCGTTTATAATCTTTGTCCTCCTTAGCCATTGAACAGTCCACATGTCTGTGTGCTCCCGCACAGAAACTACACCGTGTCGCTCTTTTACACACATGTTGGGTATGGCTAAAGCCTTGACAGTTTGTGCATTGTATAATGCTAGGTATGAATACCTCTGTCATTTTGGCTCTCTGGTGGAGTTTGGCCTGCTTGGGTATTTCTGTACCCTTTATATTTAGCACTACCACTGTAGTATTCTTTTGCTCTTTGGTTTTTATTCTTTCTACTTTTTCTATCTTTGTTTGTGGGTTTTCTTTCGTTATGTTAGTGTGGATCTCCTCTTCTGTTAGGTTTGAGTCGACCCCTTTGATGACGAATCTTCGGGTCTCCTTGATCAACTCGATCTGTACCTTTATCCCATGTGCGAGTTGCACTTTTTTTGGGTTACTCTTTAATTCCTGTAGAAGTGCCTTGCCTTTATCTGTGTTGTTTACCGTTATTGTTACTCCATTTTTATGTTTTTGCATTTTGTCAATATATTTTTTCCCTGTTATTGCTTCCAGAATGACCAGGATTTTGTTCTCCGGGAGAGATCTCAGTGTGGCTTCTGTTCCAGCTATCTGTGTTATTTTGATTCTGTTTTTGGTTTCTTTGTTTTCTGCTCCTCTGGTTTCCTGACTGTTTTTGCTTGTGGTTTCATGGTTGTCCTCTTTCCTGTGTCCTGTCTGTTTGTTTACTGTCCGGGTTCCTGCGTCTTCGTTTTCGTTGTTTCTGCTTACTGCAGTTTTAATTTCTGCGCCTCCTTTCAGATTTTCCTTTATTGTTTCTACTTTGTCCCCAATTTCTGTGTGTCTGATTATAGGGTTTGTGATCCTGTTCTTTTCTGCAGGGTTTGGTTTTCTACCCTTCTCAGCTGGCCTGATCCACGCTTTCCCGTCTCCGGACTGCAACCTGGTCATTGATGGCATTGTGATTATATTTATTGATTCATTTACCTATGACTGTTAGTACCCTGTCTTTTATTTTGCTACTATTATTTTACTTATATGACTGATCTTTATTGAAATTAATGTTTATCTCTAGTCTCACTAGTTTTATATATTTTAACTAATAATATAAATTAGGCCTATCAATAGTATAACACTGTTGGTAATCTACGATTACGAGAATGTACGGGAAACAACATGGCTGCTGTACCTTCAACAAAGAAAACACCGCGTGGTGCACGAATCTATTGAATTTTCCCTAATCTTTCGAATTTATATTACCACTCCTAGTTACTACTTAACTAGATAACTAAAATTTAACGAATACTACTTGTACACAACTAATACTTTAATGAATGAACAAGAACCAAAAAAAAAAACTTATCTGGAATTTGCCTAGATCCTTCACTGGAGTGTGGCACGTCTGATCGCGTATGGAGAGGCCGATAATATGAAGAGGACTGGAGAGGAGACCGACTATGACTTTCCGTGAGTATTTATAATCAGGATTGGAGAGGACAGATAGAGAGTTATAGAGACAGTCGCTTAAATACTACAAGATGATGCCAGATGTTTTGGTTCGCTTTCGTGGACCGTTAGAGATGAAACAGCGTACTAGCACGTAATACGACGCAAGAGCTTCTGATCTCCCCCCGATTAAACAGAAGTCCACGTACGCTAACCGCAGCGTTTCCTCCTGCGTTCTTAAGACAACAAAGGGATGACGCAACGTGAGCACAGCGCTGGCGTTCGTGAGTGGTGACTTTTGGCCACGATCAAAGCTCTCTCCCGTTAAAAGGAACGGAGAAATTACCCTGAGTTTCTCAATTAAAGGAGACGCGGGAAGTATTTAGTTTCCTGGGGTACCGATAAAAAAGGATTGTTTGATTACATACCACCATGCGAATGCCAGGCGATATGCATGAAGAAGGTCTACAGTGCTGATTGACAGACAAGATGACAGATATATCGCTGTTAGAGACAACGTTTACAGAAAAGTGGGCGGAGAATTTTGATGGACAGAAGGTAGACAGGTCAGAATGACGAGAAATCCGACCGACCTAGCAAAACTAAGGGCAGACAACTCCACCGCCCGTCACAGAGACCTATAGTTATGTGTTCATTTACGTTTTCAATTCGTGATGTTCCAATGTAGAGCTGAAGTATTCTTTTCTGCGAGTTTTGTAATAGATAGAAAGACAGACAGACAGACAGACAGATAAACCGTAGCGCAAATAAGAGAGGTTGCAGTTAATCAAAAGACCTGGGCTCGGATAACCTTAACCAGGCCTTGGGCGAAATACTGTTATCAAGACTCGAGTGAGGTAACATTGTGAAGGTCCTTAGCCTAGTAACTTTAAAGAGGTAACGAACTATACAATCAACTCACTCTTTCGTGTAACAAAAACAAACAAAAAAATCATTCCAGAACCTGGAATGAAGTTATAATTGATTTTTATAGACCAGACACTAATGTTATTAATAGAACAAAAATAGCAGCGAATCGATTCTGTTAGAACAATTTGAGTAGCACACATCTGCCATCCCCTATATTCACTCGCAAGGACGTATACAATTTTCTTTCTTTGTTTTATTACAACAAAAAACAACAACAAAACAAAACCAAAATAAACTCAAACGTTATGCATGCGTGTATTATTGACTATGTCAGTGTAGATGGCATGATTAATGAAGGAAAAGGAGAAGAAAAGACGAGTTTGATGTTTTCCTGTCTATTTTTAGATGTCAAATTGGTACATACGATTTAGATGAACAAATTTTAGTACCGAAAATAGATGCTAATTAGTCTGACGGAAAATTACCGCTTTCTATAGATAAGATGCCTCCGGGCAAATGATGACCTTAACTTCAGAAGTTGCTCAGTGGTTCCCAAAATTTTAAGAAGCGATAGGAACCTCTATAAAAGAATTTTAACAGCAGGTCATCCGATTATCCGAAGTATTAAAAAATGCATACACATTTAAGTAAACCAGAAAATAGCCATACATCCTCATGGTAATTCCGCAACAAAATTACTGTCGGCAAATGTCTGGACCCCTTAGGTAGAATCTGCAGGCATTGTAGGGATCTTCGTACTATATTGTGAGAAGCATTCGTTTCGTGCATCTAGACCAATATAGCAAGGGAGCAAAGATGAAAGGAGGGTTACTAATGTGCGTCAGTGCAAAAGAATGAAGATGTTCAAAACTTCGATTGCACATAAATCTGGGTTAAATTTCTACACAGCTCTCCCTCCATTTCTCTTTCTCTCTCTCTCCTTCTCTGAGGCAGAAATGTAAAATAGTCTCAAATGTCTATCCCTTCATCCTGACCAAAAATAAATAAAAAAAATTATCTTTTTTCTCCATTCTCGTTATTTGTTCATGTTTGCTGTATGTATTTTTGCGCTTCTTTGTTCTTCTCTGTTCTTTCTTTCATATTTTCATCTCGATCTCTGTTGTTGTTTTTTATCCTGTTCCAGGTCACAAGGTTCTCACTGTCTCTGACCTTCCATCGCTAGTCTCGCAATTAGCATTATTTTTCCGTCATTTGTAAGTTCTTTTCCCCCCGGGGCATCCATGGGCAACTTGATACTGCTATTTTTAAATCTTGGCCTTTGGCCTATAGTCTGCCATGTTCAGACGGGGCTATCTTGCAGTTTACCATCTTCATTATGCGCCAGACTTTAATTAAACCCAATCCAGTTTGTGATGGGTTTTCTCTCGGATGTGTCGTCCCATTGAGACCGTTTTTTTCCCCTCACCAGCCAGTTATGCTTTGGATACTTCCGTTTAGCCAATTCTGTCTTACTAAAAAGTATCAGCTATCAGAATTAAACGGAACCTTGAAACTGAGTGTCTCCTGTTTATTCATTATAAGAAAGCATTTCTAACCAAAGATGTATTCTTCATGTCTGGGAGGTTAGTCAAGGATGTTCCATTGCTGTTAAGTTTGTAATGTAAACTTAGACAGCCTAGACGTTTCTTCTCAGTTTTGGATTTATAACCTAATAAGGCAAAAACGGTCGTCTAATTGTATTGGACTGAGGACCCCATGTCCAGGTGACAGCAAGACTGTTTTAGAACTTTAGATTTTTAAGTGCGGGAGTGGTTCGAGAGAACTTAGGTGTGGTCGTCTGAGCGTAGGAAGGAAGTAGAGTGTGGTGGCCACAGTGTTTTTTTTTCTCTGATGGATAATGTTATTTTGAAGGTTCATGTCATATCGATTATCGTTAGAAATTCCATCAAATTTCAATAAGACTTGAGTCACAAACTGGCTGTAATACTAACGAGCCTCTTGGCCAAACATAGAACACATTCCTTCCTAAACACGATGAACGTTCACACTAGAAAATACGTCTTGTCCATAGACGCACAGAATGCTCACGTCGTTACTCAAAGCACCCGCACGTCATCACATAACAACACAAGACCATGCTTACGGATGCCTTTCTGCGCGACAAATACTTTTCAAATATAATTTCCTATTTGCCGCGCAAAAAGTGGCGCCACCATTCAATCATTCAATTACCTTGCAGCTACACGTGAAGCCCAGGTCTTCAACAAATACGCACCAAGCACTCCTATTCTCCACCGTTCAAGGTCTTCAGACGTCTTCTCTATGCTATTCTGTCCATTCCCAAGTCCCTCTCCCTGTAAATTGTAGTCTCTCTCTATTTCTTTTTGCCTTAGGATTTCAGAACAAGGACTGCCTTCTTGTAATACTATCAACTTGTTTTCCCAACCTGTGTCTTTTAAACGCCAATGTCTTCTTCTTACATTTTGTTGAACTAGGATTGTCTGGTTCTTTACATTAGTTCCACATCAATGATCTTGTCATACCTTTTCAATATGCCTGTTCAATCTCCTTTGATGATATTAATTCTTTATAATGTACCGGTCTGAATTTGTCGAAAAACTTTACAAGTATCTACTTCAGAGCCCATCTTGTGAGGTTTTTGACTCACATCAGAATTTACCATAGCAACTAATTTTATCCATTCTACGTGCAATTGACAGATTGGTTAGAGCGCTAGTCTCTCGCGGCAAAACTGCAGGGTTCGATATGCGTTATTGTCACGTTCCAATCTACCCAGCTATAATTGTTTACCTGACTGTGCTCTTGAGTTAGGGAAGGAAAAGGCAGCCAGGAAGTGAACTAGGAACCCTACCTTACGATGCTGAACCTTGTATAGTGAAGTCTCTAACGTTTCACTCCCCTACGGCATTATACGCTATGGGACTACCTTTCTAACTTTTCATATCTCATTATATATATATATATATATATATATATATATATATATATATATATATATATATATATATATATATATATATATATATATATATATATATATATATATATATATATATATGTGTGTGTGTGTGTGTGTGTGTGTGTGTGTGTGTGTGTATTAGCTTACCTTTATTGTTCATTCTATTTTCATGCATATTGTCCTTGATGACAATTCTCGTTGTGGTAACGTAGGCTGTGTTTTCCGTGTCTTAGTGACACTTTCCCATTAATAGTTTCATTCATCTACTGTTGTGAAATGTCTATCACTTTTCTGCTCATATCCATATATTTCAATTAAACTCTGTATATGTCGACACGATCATAAACTGTGTCTACTCTTGGTTATCGTATAATGCATAAACAATGCAAAACATAACAAAAGAAGCGCTGAACGCACCCGTTTTTGAAACGCTGTTAAAAGTATGAAGTGAACTCATCAAACGTATTTTCCAATCAGACGTTGTTTGCCTGACGCGGATCAAAGTTTCATACAAATCATTTTGTTTGGAGTTACAAGGTACGTGCTCGACAAGTAATGTCAAATCAAAAGCTTATGCGATAGCTTGCGTGACTCTCAAGTTAACCCCCAAAATAGGTCTGACCTTTGCTATTGTTTGATTCTTACTTTCTTGTTTGAATTTGCTCCTGTTATATATTCTATCAGTTTGTTGTAATTGTTTTTTTTTTTACTTATTTAATTATTCGATTCTTTATATGCTTTAATTGTTAAATGGTCCTCACGTGTTTTTCCTGTCCTTGGAGAGGAACCTGTCCTCTTACCAGCAGAGTGAACATGTGGCGGATGGTCGAACTGCTTCTAGATATAGGGGTTAGTTGTGTGTCGCGTGTTTGTCTCCCCTGCTTTGCAGCGGTGTTAAAAAATGGGCAAACTTAAAGTATAATGATGAGGATATTCAAATGTATCAACCTTCGCTCAAGATTACTCTTGGTAGAGATACAAATAGAATAATGATGCTACTATTTCAGGGAACCTCACAGGAATTTAAAGAAATCAAGCACAACAACTGAGATCATCAAAGCTGTGTTGAACATTTTATTTTCCCGGCCCATCTGTGGGGATGAAGAAATTAGCTTGTATTTTTTATGGAGCCCCCAACTGAAATGATTCAGTAAAATATTACTTTAATTGCTCTGGATGGTTATGTATTTAAATTAACTAAGTCATACAGGTGCAGTTCACTCAATAATGATTAAATAACTTATAAATTTGCATTTACAGATATCAGATTTAAAAATTAATTATAGTTAACAACGTTAAAAATAGTGTTTTTATGGAACAATGAAGCACCGATGTTTTCATCACTGGTATTGACTTTAAAGTGGCTATCGGTAAAAAAAAGAAGATATTTTTCTGGGCCTGACAGTTATACTTAACTAGCCAGGTGTTGGTGATGATTTGTTATTGATGTTGGGTTGTGTTACTGCTGGTTCCCAAAGGTGGTGTTCGCGGTTCCGTTAGTCGTTAAATTATGTGGTGGCAGCACGTCACTGGCGGTAATGCTGGGGGTAATCACTCCAATTGTCAAGGCAAGCGTCTTCAAGACCCGTCTGATGTAAGCGTCTAGTGTAGACTGCAGGCAACTTGAACGACAGACTTGTACCACAAACTTGTGCCACAAACATGTACCACAAATTTGTACCACAAACTTGTATCACAAACTGAGAGAGAACAAATGCCTTTTCTGATGTAGGCGTCTCCTGACATGAGATTCAGACGGCCTCCGCTTTCATTCCACCACTTCATCTTCCACTTTACCCTCCCTGTGCATTCATGTTAAACTCATTGAGTCGGATGAAAGTGCGCTTGGACAGCGGAAAAAGACAGTTACATTATCTAAACATGTTTCAAAATACCCATAAACGTAGTAAAATGTTAATATAATAAATATTTACACCAGGGTGTCATCACTAGTTTTAAGAGGCTGTCTTACTTGTGGTCGGGGTATTACTTTAATTATAATCCCACTGTTATTCTGTATGTAAGTTCCTAGGGCTCGTGGTTTCCAGTACTATAGTCGAGTTTTCTTTCTGTCTGATATCAGATGATCCTCTAATACTTGGTCTTGTCCTTATGTTGGAATCCTGTTTCTATTCGTTATCCTGTACGTCTAAAATTCCTTCTTCTTGGTGAGATGGAAATGCAGTGAAGCAGTCCCAAACTGTTGCATATTGTTGTGACGAAATGGATGACCTCTATCAATCTTTGGTTTTCTCAGGCAGTATCGGTACATTCGTGGTACTGATTTTTATTATGGGCTGTCAATTATCGCACTTTTCTTTCTCTTTTTCTTTCTTTCTTCGTTATTTTTCTGCTAAGTAGCAGATATTTGATTTTATCAAATCACCCTGTAGGTGATAAATAAATACATCACCTTTGCTTGACGTTACCCAGATTTATGGTTATACGCGCGGCAGATTAACACCTACATCGGTCAGCGCTATCGGCTTAAATCTCCGATAAGACACAGAGTTTGCATACTCATACGACAGATAACGAGATTACTGTCTGTGTGACACCTGTGGGCAGACAAGTGTGGTATAATCGTTTCCAGTCAGTTGGTTAAAAGTAATCATGGATTTATTACATTTTAGACAATATGAGTCTACAAATGTGTTTGTGAGAGTGTATGCAAGACATCATATTACCATACATGGGAGACGTGACCTTTTGCAAAATTTTTCCATGAAGGAAATATTTTGAAAGTGCCACACCCGACCTGTTTGAAATGATTGGATCTTTCTGATTAGATTCATAACAACATTGAGGGGAATATAGGCTGACCATTTTCGCAGTTTTACTTCTCTGTGAATTTCAAGCTCGCCAAGACTTCAGACCTCGCCAGAGAAGACTTGATTCATAATTCCTTTTGTTAACCGGACCTTTTATTGGAGAACCAAATAAGACTTACAAAGCACAGGAAATCTCTTTCAAATGTTAATAAGGAACACCGGGACTAGGAAACTACATTTGTCGTACTGATTTTACACGGAGTCAGAGAGCAATCTATTGTAAAATTAAAGACATCCCAGACGCGTGTAAGAGAACAATTCGTCTCTTTTATTCATCTGAGCAAACAAGTCTGTAGCCAGGATTGGCTTACTGGGGGTACCAGCAGAAAGTACTATCTCTGGAACCAAGTGAAGGTAGAAGTGGACTGACGTTTTGCGAGACGCCATCATAAGAGGGTCTTATAGACAGACGCAGAACCAACTTAGCCGTTACTACTTGAACGTTCTGGGAACGTGCGGTGCCTGAACTTTGACCAGAGACGAGCGAGAGCAGAGTGAAAGGAACTGACCCAGCGGGAGAAGAAACTACCATTGGCAGCTAAGTGAAAATATCCGCGGCCAAAAGTGACCTCCTTTATTCAGTTAATTCCCAATCAAGTGATGAAACCTTTTCCATAACTATTCAAATTATTTTCCAACTGTTAAAGTGATTATTACATTTTGTTTTTTTTTAATGTTACAAATTTAACTTCAATTCAATCCTTTTAAATGTACTAAATGTTTGTCTCAGTCAAAGGTACTAAACACAAACTCTAAACAGAGCTATATATATTATAATAATAAATTCCACTGAAATAACTCAGGGGTGGGGGCTTAACAAGCTAGAATAAAACATTGCTAACGTCTTCATAAAAGTGTCGGCAGATTATAGAATTAACGTGCTCAGCTACAGCCAGCATTATTTTCGCTTATCTGAATATCTTATGAAGACTCACATGTGATAGAAGCTTTACTACTCTTCTATCGACATTTCTGCCAAGAGTAATCTTGTGTAAAAATAGACTCCATTGAAGCCTATAATAGATGCTCTTGAGTTTTGGCCACTGTTGGACCTCTACTGCAAAGCAGGGGAGACAATCCCGTCACAATTATAAGTGACATTTTCACTTACCCGCCCATGTGGTGTCGTTGGAAAAAACTCAAATCAGGAGTGATTTATTTTAGCACTTCCATGCCAATCCAACACTAACTAGGATCTGATATTGGAAGGGGTCTTTTTCTACCCCGCTACCCTTATCTGTAGAATATTCTGCATGACACGCAAGATATTTTCATTACATGTCATTTACAAATTCATTTGCCTGTTTTTCATGACTATATAAGGTCTAACTTTTTCTGTTTCGCCTGTCATGTTTACAAACTCACTACTTCACAGATCTAACATTACAATCTCCCCCGCTGCTATTTCCTTGTATTGTATTTGGTTATTACACCAAAGTCTGGGCGGAAGCGATTACGAATCTGTCCGTGCTCCAAAATCATATTTATTATCTTACTGTCCATGTCTTAATCTTTAACCAGATTGACATCTTCCAATACATCATGTAAGAACTGACAACGTATCTCACAATACAGTCTGTTCATTCCTATTGGAACCTGTGAACAACATGGTTTGTATATCTTCCCAGACAAAAAGCCTCTGTTAACAATAGGAGTGTCGTTTCATGCATACTCTTACTTCATCTAGAGCTGGTGATAAACGAAAAGTCAATGTGGCAAGTTCGCTTTGCATTAGCAGAAGTCAATGTTGTTTCAAAACCAGGTCGAGCGATCAAGTAAAATTAGAACAAGATGTGATAAGAGAACCTTGAACTATGAAAACGGAAACAACGTCAAGGTGCGGCGAGAAAAAGGACACCGAAAAAAGTTAAATGGATGGCACAGGAAAGTGTAACGATCGAAGATTGACTCGTCACACTGTGAATACTGAGCAAGCAGGAATGGACCGAAATAAATGGTTGTCCCGGAGGATGACGTGTGACAGTTATAAAAAAAATGCGGGAGGAGGAATTATAGATATATATATATATAAAAACTGTTACGGCTTTGTCACATGCGAGGTCGAGGCGCCTTAATCTCACTACTCCGCTCTGCGTTGAAAGACATACATTTAGTCAACAGTTCACAAAATTACGGAAGGCGATGGCAAACCACCGTCGTGTGATCCATTGTACAGTCATGAATCAATACAATTGTTGCAGGACACGGACTACTAAAAATAGTAAAGAGAACGCATTGAAAGTGACCAGTGCGCAAAAGGAGATTATTACTCATAGTATGAGTAGCCAACTTTCTTTGAGCATATTTTGTGAAGAGGAAAGATGGAATATATTGTGAGAGTAAGATAAATTAAAGGAAATCAACAAAGAGAGAATATGCTGGAGAGTTTAACATCGTGGCATGGAAATATGTCAACAGCGGAATTGATAAACGGTACTGGGGATAGAAAGTATTAGAGAGAGGTGGTCACCTTACCATCTGGCATGGTGCACGAAAAAGAGGTAGAAATCTTTGTTTTAATCTTCTGACTAGAAAGAAGGTTAAATACCTTCTAGTCTACGTCACATCCATGGCATTTCATGGAAAGTCAAAGTGACACATGTTAATGTGATGTTACACGCTGGACTTCGACAGCGCAGACTACGCTGGCTTGGCCATGTCCGCTGCACGAAAGATGGTCGCATCCTTAAAGATATTTTCTATGGATAACTGGCAGATTGCAGTAGGACAGCCGGGTGACAACAGCTGAGATTCATAGATGTGTGCAAAAGAGACAAGAAGGCACTGGACATAAATCCAGCAACCTGAGAGGGTGCAGCAGCCGATCACACCAAGTGGCGATGCTTCTTACGACGCCACCTCAGATTGGGCGAAAAGAAGGTCTCACAACAAGCAGAAGAGAAAAGAACACTCCGTAAGGACCAACAGATAAAAAGCAGCCTAGTGCTGTCAACTCAGGGGCGCATCCCTATCAGTTATTTATGCCTGGAGGAGGGTACTTATCTTTTGACTGGTGACGAAAACGATACATCATCTAATGTTTACCTGTTTATACTGTTTTCATTCATCCTGGTGATCTTTT
This sequence comes from Oreohelix idahoensis, assembly GCA_024509875.1. Classification (NCBI taxonomy): domain Eukaryota; kingdom Metazoa; phylum Mollusca; class Gastropoda; order Stylommatophora; family Oreohelicidae; genus Oreohelix; species Oreohelix idahoensis. The sequence goes on from JAMPIV010005372.1 coordinate 152,078, forward strand.
TGTGTGGCTAAATCGGCAAATTAGACATAATTTTATTTTTTTGGTAAAGCCTCCACTGACTTAAACTTGCATTGCATTGGAGGATTGTCGATATCTTAATGTATAGGGTAAATTAAAGGCATGTGTGTTTTACACTGAGGCGGTGCTGTGATCGACTCGATCTTGGAGAATTTACCTCATTCATAACACATAGCCGTTTCCTAGTTATAGAATACATGAGCGTGAAATCAATATATAGATTATTGGTGCACTTTTGCGTTTGATGTGGGATTTGCACCAGAGATGATGAAGCTTAGATTGCTCTACTCTCTTGATATATTTTTAGTTGTTCCATTCATCTTATTTGTTTCGCTACTCATTGTGATGCTAATGTTGTTCCAATCACTTCTGATTTTAATGTGGCGCAGACGACTGTTAAAGAAACTATAACATCGCTTACAAGCAATGTGCTATAATGATTTTAAAGTTGCCGGTTCGTGTTTTCATTGTGTACTTTGGTATCTTAATTTTCCGTTTTCTTTCCTTAACGAGCATGGGGGCAACAACGGCTGCTTGTAGTGGCTTTTTTTCTGTGGTAATTTGTTTTACATGATGAGCAGGCCATGTGAGTGGGGTCCAGCATGGCAATTTGACTCGGGCCTTACCTATAGGGGGCATCACTGAAGCCAATGATGCATGATCATCCACCTTTTACCCCGCTCCCCAACGATGCGGCGGGTGGGGGGGGGGGAGTGTGTGCCTCATATGGTCTCATCTGAACTGTATGAGCGTCTAATGGTGAGGTTGATAGCCCTGTGTACTGTCACTACTTAATGCTTCTTTACGACACGGTTAATAATGCACACTGGTCCTTTTTTTCTTTTTTTGACTTCCTGTAGCGGATTGTCTCCCCTGCTGTGCAGTAATGGTCCAACAGTGGCCAAACAAATCCTTTGAGTAAAAGGATTAGGGTTCTCAAAGTTATCAACCTTTGCTCAAGAAGAATCTTTGCAGAAATATAAATAGAAGAATGATGCTTCTATTTCATGGGGGTCTCACGGGAATTTCACAGAATGGCAATTATAACAACTTACATCATCGAAACTGTTATAAACTTATTATTCTCCGCCCCTTCTGTGAGAAAAGGTTTTCACTCATATTTAAGGAGCCCCCCAGCTGAATGTGATTCAGCAGAATATGAATTTTGTCGTTTTATATGTGTTCTCTGTCACAGAATTGGATCGGTCTTTGTTTTCGTATTTTCTCTGTCTCTCCCATTCTCTAACTATTTCTCATTTTCGGAGCCCAGAAATCTGTACTAAGGTCACTGTTTACATTTTCACACTTCGATTCATGTCAGGTCAAGGCATAATTGACCATCTCGAAAGATTAATTGAATCTCTAAACGTGATAATAACCAGATTGACTCCAGGTAAGACGAACTTTAAATGCGGGTTTAGTTGCATAACCACGTCGGTCTAGACGGGCAAACGGATTTGTATCGCTCCAGCGTTTAGGCAAGCGATAGGGAGTGTCTGATAATCTATGTACTCAGACCTCCGAAATTACATGTTATAATAATGACAGATAATCTAAATCTTGGGAGACATTTGAAGAACTGATTTTGAAAATCTGGTAATAGTAAAAATGACCGAAAAACGACGGAAATAACAACTTCTTATATGTAAAGTGACTTTGAATTTAACAAACTTATGAGTCACGCAGAAATTTCCACGAGGAGTGTTATCATAACATGCACCCTGAATGCTATTGGCTGGCATGTGGAATGCGAAAATACATTCGTTCTGATTGAAAGTTTTGTCGAAAACGCCATGCCGGAGCTTGGGCCAAAAGCTGCGATATAACGTAGCACATTTTAGACATATGGCACTTCATTCCAAGATCGTCAAAGTAGACAAACCAGACAAAGCCAGGGATGAATAGAGTCAGGGTTCTGAACGTATAGGACCGGATAAAACGTATTAGAGCATCTTCAAATTAGAGCTGAAACATCAATAGAAAATCGTCAATATTAATACGGAAACCGGATTCTACATGACCACTCACAAGGCACAGAGGGATTCTAAATAGAAATAATACTCCAGACTAGTGTTCGAGACATCTGCATCATGTTGCCAAGACTATTCAACTGAGCAAGAAGTCTAGAGTTCCCAAAAGTTATTGGGGTGAGTTGTAACAAATATTTCATACTTTGAATTTGACATATTTGAACCTGCTGATGGTTATACAGGTCCTTACGAGGCTGACAACCTCAGCATATTAAAATGATATATTCGTGAACAACCACAGCAAAGCGCTGGGATTGCTTCCTGCTAGTTCTCACAGGGAACCAAAAGCAGAGGTAACCCCAGACTCCGAATGGAGCAAGGAGTGGATGATGATGACATCATGTTGTCACCGTGGGGTTTGCCCAAGCATTATTCATGCTATTGTTAAGGTAAGATAAAAAGTTAGGACAGCTCACAAGAGAAAATAAGGAATGAAAATAATAATATTGCTAACTGCCAACGGTTCAGAATACCGGCTCACGTTAATTAATAGTGAGTGATTATCTTGAGTTGTAAATAGAAAGTTCGAGAACAAGGAAAAAAATGAATTATTTGTTTAACAAGGTTAAAATAAATAGATTTGTTTTGACAAAGAAAATAAAAGGTTACATTTTATCCCAATAGGGTTATATGGTTGGACAAGATAAGGTCCATATACTGTGCCGGTATTCCACATATCTGGCGGTGTGGGATCAGTTGGAGTCTGGTTCCGTCACTGCTTGTTCACCATTAATTTTAGACCATTCGTTCTCTTCGAAAGTCGAATGTTTTGGCAGCAGCAAGTCCCTTGCAGCAAGGATGGGGTAACCCGTCTGATGTAGGTGTCTAGCGTCGAATGCTGGCAACTTGTCCCAAAAACTGAGAGGAAACAAATGCCTCTTGTTAAGTATCCGGTCTCCTGATATAAACACCAGGCGACCTTCGTTTCCATACACGAGGGATCAAAGAGGGAAGGCAAACCCGGTCCCAAAAATGCCGTGCTGAAGTCGGATGTGTCGGCCGAAAGGCGCAGATATCGCAGCTCCGGCGTAAACAGACACAACGCAACCAACGTCCTTTTCAGGACGAACGAGGAGGAAGAAGAAGAAGTTCCCATACACCATTTCATCTTTTCAGAATTTCGCCCTTTATTCATGAGCATTAAATCTGAACCCATCGAGTCAGATGAAAGATTTTAGAACAGCGGAAGACACAAATGTATCGTTCTAAACATACATAAATATACATATGTTATAACACGGACAAGACACTCTGGGATTACTACGCAAACTAGTGTCTGTATGATAAATTTTGAATTGCACAACATAAATTCTGCTATAACTTTATGGTTAATGGTCCGAACAGGATATTTCTTTTGGGATTTGAACTGCAACTACAAATACGTGTAATTATGGCAGTGGGAAATCATTATCTTTGGTATTTGACGAGGAAATTATGATTTTGTTGGTAAATTAGCACAACAGCATTGAAATCCCACGAAAGGTTACAAGAAGAAAAGTGCACTCAGGCGCGTACCTCTAAGAAAGCAAGTTTTAGATTAGGGACCCCAAGATGCAGCAATAGTGAATGCAGTCAGCGACCCACAGCTGTACTGCTTGCATCAGGACCAGCGAACCAGAGCTGGTCAAGACCGCACTCCACCTCCACGTGGTGGTCCTGGAAACAGTCTGCAGCAGTGCAGTCTGGCTGAGCGAGTGCGGATCGAAATGGGAAGGCAAACCCGGTCCCTAAAAAATGCCGTGCTGAAGTCGTATGTGTCGACCGAAAGGTGCAGATATCACAGCTTAGGCGTAAACAGACACAACGCAACCACCGTCCTTTTCAGGGCGAACGAAGAAGAAGAAGACCTGAGATTAAGTATATAAGCCCGGTCTTAGGCACAGTTTCTTACTTCGTGAAATCACTTCAAGATCTGACAGAGTGTCACGGGATTTCTCCCCTTGCTCTGCAGTAATGATCCAACAGTGGCCAAAATTCAGAGTATGTACTGAAGATCTTCAAAGGTATGTACCTTTTGCTCAAAATTACTCTTGGCAGAGATGTGAATTGAATTATGATGCTTCAATTCTAGGGAACCTCGAAGGAATTTAAGAAATCAAGCACCACAGCTGATATTATCAAGGCCGTAATGAATTTAGTATTTTCCCAGACCGACATTCTATGAGGAGAAGAGATTTTTGCTTGTTTGATTCGCCCCCAGATTGATTTAATTCATTCAGTAAAATCTTGCTTCAGTAGCTCTGTTTATATGTATTTAAAGTGACTGAGAATACTCAAAATGATTAAATCAACTATAAATTAGTATATGTACTGATAAAAAATTTAATAATCAATTATATTTAACAGGGTTAAAATAAATAAAGGTGTTGATGGAAAAAATGTTGGCTGTTAAGTTGTCATCACAGGTGATGGTCTAGTTAGTGTTTAAAAAAAAAAAAACTATTTTGTCTTTTAGAGTTCACCTTTCTGTTTGAATATTGGGTCTCCTGACACGAAAACGAGAATCCAGAGAGGAGTAATCATAACTGGGTTTGAAAAATGTCTTTAATTAATGTTAAATTTTGTTAATGTATTGTATTGATGTACGACGTACTCCCTTTTGACTGACTTAACCACAACCTTAAGCCAGTGTTATCGAAATGAGGAATCTGATCAACAGTGACCAGTCAGCATAAGATGGGCATCTTGGTTATAAACCACAGATACCATAACCTGGTCATATTTTGCAGGTTCAACTAGAGGTGATAAACGTGATACTGTTTTGCGAAATTGTGAACAGTGGGCCAACATTGTTCAATGTCCAGATGTTTTAACGTCCGAGAGAAGTCAGCAACCTCAACCTGTCAAACAAGTTAAGTAAAACTTAACGTGAAAACAAAAACCAAGACACTCAGACAAGTAAAACATGATGAAATGACCAAACAGTGACAATATATATATTTTTTTATATTGTGTAAAATCGTGTTAGATATTGATACAACAAAGTGCTAATTTTTTATTACTTTACATCATTAAATCAATAAAGTGTATTAATTTATTTATAACTGCAAGTATTGAATTATTTAAATTTCCGGTTAAAAACCTGGGACTCAAGTGACTCCTCCAAGCTTAGTGTGCAATGCTGGGTTCTCTTACTTACTTAGTCGTTCCCCTTCTACCATGAGGTGTAGAGGTTTGGAAGAGAGAGCGCCAGACTATTCTATCGGCTGTCTTCCTCCTGGCCTGGTTCCATTCTAGTCCTCGGTCCTTCAAAGATTGTCTAATGTTGTCCTCCCAGCGGACTCTGGGTCGTCCTCGGGGTCTGGATCCTTGGCTCTTTGTTTCCCATGCTTGTCGTGGTAGCCGATCTTCTCCCATTCTGCAGACATGGCCAAACCATCTTAGTTGGGACTGTTCTACTTGGGTCTGTAGGGGGTGGCATTTTAGGCCTTGACGTATCGTCTGGTTGCGTACCATGTCTCTTCTTGTTACTTCAACCACCTTCCTCAGATACCTCATTTCTGAGATTTGGATCTGGCTTTTATGGGTTGTAGTCATTGCCCATGACTCGCATCCATATGTCAAGACTGGGACATAGGTGGAGCGGTATACAGCCATCTTCGTTTTCTTACCAACCTCTCTCTTGCTGAGGAATTTTCGATTTATGGCCTGAAAAAGTCTCCCAGCTGCTGCTTTTCGAGTGGCCAACTCTTCTTTGATGCCTCCCTTTCGGTCTATAATAGCTCCGAGGTATTTAAAGTGGTCGACCTGCTCCAGGACCTGTTCTCCCAGCTTAATCTGATGTCTTCTTTCTTCTCGTGATATCACCATGGATTTTGTTTTAGAGCTGCTTATGACCATCCCTCTTTTCTCCAGCTCTTCCTTCCAGACTTGCAGGTTGGATTGGAGATGTGCCTCTGATTTAGCAATCAGGGCAACATCAGCAGCAAATGCCAGCTCTGAAATATAGACCTGTCTCATCTTCCAGTACCCCACTGAATACTTTCTTGTTCTCTCCTTACATGCCTTGATGACATCGTCCATAAGGAGTATGAAGAGGTAAGGTGATAGGATATCACCTTGTCTTACACCAGTGGTGGTCCTGAACTCTTCTGACTTATGGTTTGCTGTCCTCACATAATTTCTGCAAGACTCGTAGAAGCTCTGTATAGCATGAATCAGAGGTGCTGGAATATTCTTCCTTGCCAAACAGTCCCAAAGTTTGTGCTGGGTTCTCAACATGTTTTATCACACGGGGAATCCTTGAAAGTGTGATGATGATTCCCAGAGTCCATGAGGGTGTAATTAGCTTGACAGGCAGAGGTTCACTTCTGTATACTATAGCATAGTGCTTAGCTGGTGGTCATATAAGATTGACTCCAGATATGCCTCCATGCATTCAGGCATGTGGGACAATGTTACCAATATGAGGATGTGAATAGGACTAGCAACCTTATCAGTTAATACAAATTGCTACAGGACCGCTAATACAAGACCGCATACTTGCCGTGGTCCAGGCTCCATGGAAGAGGACCAGTTGCATCGAGGGCTTCATATTCTAAGGTATTAAGGAAAATGATTATGATGATGATGATAATGATAGGCGAAGAAGGTAAAGGATCCCGTGACATACACATTGAGACATATTGAGAATATGGTGTCAAGCCCATATTTTCTTGACCATAGGGACTAACCACTGCGCTACCGCGACCCCGAGTCCCTGGGTGCAGACGAGCGTTTCTTGACGCGCGTTTCTCTCGCGGGACGAATGAAAGAGTACGGATTTACAGACAGTCTCGCTCGACTGAGCAGCCTGTAAATCCCTACTCTTTCATTCGTCACGCGCGAGAAACGCGCAGCAAGAAACGCTTGTCTGTAAGGGTAAGGCCGCTTACACACGAGCGTTTCTTGACGCGCGTTTCTCACGCGTGACGAATGAAGGAGTAAGGGATTTACAGGCTGCTCAGTCGAGCGAGACTGTCTGTAAATCCGTACTCTTTCATTCGTCACGCGAGAGAAACGCGCGTCAAGAAACGCTCGTGTGTAAGCGGCCTTAGAGTTGACAGATTGTGCCATCTCTGCTACGCTTCTTTTTTTTTTCTTTTTTTTTTTGAGCAGTTTAAAAAATAATCTTGCCTCGTTTTGGCGAGGCGCGTCCCGTTCAACAATCGGTTATATTAGGGCGCATGTCCAAATATAAAAGACCTTGAAGTCTGTGATTACACTTTATTGAGAAATCAATTTTGTTACTTAAAATATTTTATGACAACGAGTGAAGCTCAACATTACATTTAACTCAAAGTCAACACTGAGACACATTCGCCATATCGTCTGTTATATGAAACTCGAAACAAAGTCAATAAAATTGTTACTTTACAAGCTAATGACAGTTACATAGTTCAACAATCCCAGAGATCTAATTTTCGTTCGTTTTCAGACGTATGACCAGGTCATGTAACATCTTTACTATTTTATCAAGCAAGGAACTCGTGATCAGACGTGTCATAAATTGCAGACGTTAAAAAGTAAAATAATGTTTCGTATTTAAATTATTTCAGTTACAAATTAGTTAGCAATTTCCTCTTTTTTCATGCTTTAGAATCAGAATCCACAGCAACGTCGAAGTATTCTTCCTTGCGAAAAGATCAATGAAAGTTGATGTTAAAAGACCAAATTACTTGCCTTAAGGGTTATTTCTGGACTGAGCCGGTATTACATTTTTAGAAGCGAGTTTCATATGGTGGATTTGACTGCGTATTTGATAGGATTAGGCATCAAGCTTGCCTATGATGTCTTCGAGTTAGTAAAATGTATTTCTTGCCTTCTATACACACAGTTAAATTCCATACACTTTTAAAACAATCTTGATGCGTCATTACAGCGCTTAGCCACACATCAATTCATTCGTTCATGATCTTTCTGTTCCTTGTGAGGAATGAGACTACAATCAGCTGCCGTAAAGTTGTTCTGTCTTGTGCTTATTTATCTCTTTTAAGTCTGTCTCCAATTTCCTTCTGTGTGTTGTTTTTAATTTTGGTATCCCCCACTGCTGTTACACTGTGGGTTCCAAAACAAGCGTTGCCTTGTAATGCTGCCAATGTTTCCTCAATGTATATTCTGCCCAACTGTATGGCTCTGGCACACGGAGAACAACAAAAACACATCAACCAAACAGATACATACATTCATAAATGGGTGTTAGTGTAGAATAGAAGGATTGACATGATGTGACAAGGTCAATAAATATTAGACAAACATAAAGGTATGTTTTCAGGCACTCGTAAGAAATAAAGAAGTAGAACACTAGACAACAGAAAAACAACAGACGTGAATGGCTTACCCAGGACTCGAACCCAGGACCTTCCGTGCGACAACCCCGCCTAGCTATGCAAGCGAATCACACTATCCTCCCTGCCATCTAGGTATCACCAAAAAATGATGCTTCGATGACGGGTCACTAGTGCGAACCGCAAGACATAACACCGGAATGTTACCATGTCACAAGGTCACCAATGTGCAACTGATGACAAGAACCAGACCAATGCCAGTGGAACAACAGACGAGAAGAGAACGCAGGCGATGGATTGGACACACATTGAGGAAACTGTTGATATCATTACAAGTCAGTCTTTGTTCTTCAATCCCCAGGGAAAGAGAGGCAGAGGTAGACCAAGAAGCACATGGAGATGAAAGCTGGAGACAGAAGTGAAAATGATGAGGAAGACCTTGAGCTGATGTCACGTGACAGGAGTATTTGGCATGTGTTTGATGAAGGCCTGTGCTCCTTGAGGTGCTAAAGTGTGTTGACTGATATTTTATCTAACACCAGATTAGTTTCCTGACCTACTTCTTCCATTTATGCTTGTCTTGTTCTGTCAGTTTACATTGGTGATTTTTTAAAATCCATTAGCACTCAATTAATTTTTAAAAAAAGCTAAATGTAGTCGTATATGGACTTTATGAGGTGGTTTGACCAGTTCCCTTTCTCGCTGCCTTTACCATACCTAACTCAAGAGCAGAGCATGTGCCAATTTACAGCTGGGTTTTACAGCTGGGTAGACTGGGGCGGATATACCTGGTTTTGAACCCGGGACTGGGTTACTTTGCCACAAAAGGCAAGTGCTCTAAAACCCTCTACAAGCCAAGGTAGAAAAGGAAAGACCAAGTAAATACACAAGTAAGGCTAGCGCGTTAAAATTCTACACCTGTGGCCGTGGATGATGATCAATTAATCAATACCCTTTAGCTCCCCGAGGAGCATTGGCCTTCAACAAACACATGCCAAGTCTTCCTGTCCTGTTGCCATCCGCTCAAATTCTTTCCATGTTTTCCTCATCATTTTCACCTCTGTTTCCAGTTCTCTTCTCCATGTGTTTTTTTGGTCTACCTCTGCCTTTCTTTCCCTGTGGATTCCAGAACAAGGACTGCCTTGTAATGCTATCAACAGGTTTCCTCAAAGTGTGTCCCATCCATCGCCAGCGTCTTCTTCTCAGCTCTTGTTCCACTGGCACTTGTCTGATTCTTGTCATCAATTCCACACTTGTGACTTTGTCATACCATTTCAGTCCTTCTATTCTACGCAAGCACCCGTTTATAAAAGTCTGTAGCTTTTTAGTTGTTGTTTTTGTTGCTCTCCGTGTCTCAGAGCCATACAATAGGACTGACTTGACATTTGAGTTCAAGTTTCTTATTTTCGTGTTGGACTTGATTTCTCTTGACCGCCATATGTTTCCCAATGCAATGAAAGCGCCTCTTGCTTTTGGTATTCTTAATTTGATATCATTGTCTATCCCTCCAACTTTGTCTATATTCATCTCATCTCATAATCGGAACCTCTTCTACCCCGTGAAACGAGGTGTAGAGGGGACCCAAGTGCACAAAGCCCATGGGCAGGACATGTAATCGAAGTGACTTGGCAAACAGGTGATTAGCCCGTTGTGCCCGAACTTGCCCTCATGTGTACTTTGTCTATATTACTACCAAGATATGTGTACGGTTCTACATTCTTTAGTGGTGTTTCTTCAAGTTTAATCTTGTTATCATTTCTTGCATTTATTCTCATAATCTTTGTCTTTTCCCTGTGTACTTTCAGGCCCACTTGTTGTGACCTCTCATCGAGAATTTTCATTTTCTCTTGCTGATTATGGTTATGGGACAGAAGAGCCAAGTCATCTGCAAAATCCAGATCATCAAGCTGTTTGGTCAGATTCCAGTGGATTCCATTTAGGTTGAGTGATGTCGATGTTTTCATAACCCAATCTATGTGACGAAACGGGGCGGCCCCTATCGATCTTTGTTTCTCTCCGGCAGTATCGGTACATTTGGGGTACTGATTTTTATTATTTGCTCTCAGTTGTCGCATTTTTCTTTCTTTCATTCTTTCGTCGTTATTTTTCTGCTAAGTAGCAGATATTTGATTTTATCAAATCATTCGACACTCACTCTGTGATGTCACCTGTTGTTACCCGGTCATCCTGGCTTGCGCTGAGCAACTGAGATAAGATAGTCGCCGGCGTGTTTAGATTGAACCGCTGATAAGACGACTCGTTTGGTAAGCCAGATGGACAGACACAGAGTTTTTGCGTACTCACACGACAGATAACGAGATTACTGTCTGTGTGACACATGTGGGCAGACAAGTGGGACATAAGCGCTTCCGGGTCATCCTTGATACACCAACATTACTTTTTAATAAAGTAATAAGTATTACAGCTTACCCATGTTGTCATGTGTGTCTACCGATCTGCCTGTTAGAGTGTATGAAAGGCATCAGATGTCCGTATATGGTAATACGTGACCTTTGCAGTCACGCACCTTATTTCACGTGGGACTATTTTGAAAATATCACACCCTATATGCATGATTTGAAATGGTTGGATCTTTTTGATTAGATTCATAACAACAATGCGTGGGAAGATAGGAAAATAGTCTGATCATTTCGCAGTTTTATTTAACTGTGAATTTCCCGTTCGCCAAGACAACATCAGACCTCGCCAGAGTGAAGATTAGATTCATAATTTCTTTTTTTAACCGGACCTTTTATTGGAGAACCAAATAAGACTTACAAAGCACAGGAAATCTCTACATTTTAATAAGGAACACCGGGACTAGGAAACTGAAGAAAGACACTGAGTCAGAGGGAATTGAAGTTAAAATTAACGACACCCCAGACCTCAGCGTATAGAATGATGATTCATAAACTACCACTGCACGGGCTGGTGATTGCTTTACTGCTAGTTTAGTAAAGAGAACTAAAAGCATAAAGTAGTTCCAGGTTCCCTATGGAGCAGGGAGGGAAAGGTGAAAGAAATTATGTACATTTAAAGTATAATACATACATTTTCAAAGCAGTGTAAATGTCCCTATAAACATAGTCACTTTAAAATTAATGTAAGTTTTCAAGCTTAAACCAGTGTAAATGTCTATGTGAAAATATTCATTTTAAAGTAATGGAAGTTTCAAACTTTTCAATCAGTGTAAACATAAATGAAAAAAATATTCAATTTATATTGTGAACACTTTTCAATCAGTGGAGATGTATATGTAAACAGACTCTATCTGTATTATTAACCTTTTCATTTAAATATAAAGTAACTATGAAAGCTATTCTATTTAAATGTAAAGAAAGTTTTATCCCGAGGGATTAAATTTAATTCGCATCGAGGGTAAAGTCTGAGTAATTGGGATGGTGGTATGGGAAGATAGGAACCCATAACTATGGGGTGGAAAACGCCATACTCAGAAGAGCGTTTCGTTCTATTCTTTACCATAGTTATTGGTGGTACCAGCAGAAAGTACTATCTCTGGAACAAGAAGGGAACCGTTGTCTAAACTTTAAGATAAAAGACGCACGTGGTACACTCTCCTTGACGTTTCTGGCAAACGAGCTACCACCCGATAACCTTGATCAGAGACGAGCGTGAGCAGAGTGAAAAGAACCAAACCATAAGAAGGAGCAAAACCGTCATTGGCAGTTAAGTTCAAAAATATGCTGCCACTTGAACTTCTTGAAATATCTCACATTCCCTAAAGACTGTGATGATAACTTTCTTGATCCATAACTATTCTAATCATTTCCAACTGTTAAAACTAAAGTGATTATTAAATTTTGTTATTTGTAATGTTACAAATTTAACTTCGATTTAATCATTTTAAAGTTACTGCATGTTTGTCTCAGTCAAATTACTACACACACTCTAAACAGAGCTATACTAAAATAATAGAATTCCATTGAGTAAATCAGGGCTGGGGGCTTAAATGAGCTGCACTTAAGAAGTGCTTAAATCCTTCACAAAAGCGTCGACAGAATTATAGAGTTAACATACTCAGCCAAAGCAGTATTTTTCTCGATTATTCTGAATATCTTGTGAAGACTCCCTTTGTAATAGAAGTGTCACCACCCTTCTATCTACATCTCTGCCAAGAGTAATCTTGTGCGAAGGTAGATACATTTGAAGCCCATATTAGATACTTTTGAGTTTTGGCCACTACTGCAAAGCAGGAGAGGCAATACCGTCACAATCTATTGCTAGTAAGAAAAGAAATGGAGACAAGAGGCATCGCTGTCTCACTCCCATTCTAATCCTTAACGGTTCTGTAAGTTGTCCTTCATGAAGAACTCTGCATGTCATGTCTTCATAGGTCTTCCTTATTAAGTTAATGATCTTCATGGGAACTCCATAATGCCTAATCAGTTTCCAAAGTGATACTCTGTCTACACTGTCAAATGCCTTTTCATAGTCCACGAATCCGATGTAAAGTGGTGAATTCCATTCCAGACTTTGTTCAACTATTATTCTCAGTGTAGCTATCTGGTCTGTACAGGATCTGTTTAGTCGAAAACCAGCTTGTTAATCTCTCAGTTGCTTGTCTATGGACTCTTTTAATCTCTCAAGGATGATTCTGTTTAATACTTTTCCTGGCACTGATAGTAACATTATTCCTCTATAATTTGTGCACTCTTGTAAATTTTCCTTCTTAGGCAACTTGACCAGATAACCTTCCTTCCATTTTGCTGGTATTTCCTCTCTCTCGCAGACTTTGCCAAGTAGTTTGTATAATATCTCTTTAGAGGTATCAATATGTGTTTTGATGGTCTTTGCTGGAATGCCATCTGGACCAGTTGCTTTTCCATCTTTCAGAAGCTTCATGACTTTCTTTATTTCTTCTCTACTTGGTCGTTACAGCTGATTTGTAGCTCCTCTTCTGCTGGCTGGATGTCTGGGGGATTAGTTGGAGCTGGTCTATTGAGAAGTTCCTCGAAATGTTCTGTCCATCTCTTCATTTGTTATAGTATATTACTAAGCAATTTTCCATTCTTATCTTTTATGAGGCCATTTGCTTGCTTATATTTCCCTGTTAGCTTCTTTGTGTTGTTGTACAGGTCCCTCATATTTCCCTTGGGTGCAGCTTCCTCTACTTCCCTTGCCAACTCTTCAATATACTTCCTCTTGTCTCTTTTGATGTTTCTTCTTACTTCTTTATTTGCTTCTATGTACACTTCATGAGCCATGGCTTTGGAGATTCTGGTTTTGCTTCTGTTTAAATCTGCTTTCTTGTGTTTCCTGTCTTCTATCTTGCTAATTGATTCTCACGGTAGAAGAGGAACGACTAAGTAAGTAAGTTATCCATGCTTTGTGCCGATGTTCTCTTTTTCTCAGTACTTCTTCACATCTCTCGTTCCATATGTTTTTTACTTGTTGCCAGTGGTCTTCCGTATCTGCTTCATGTTCAAGCTGTTGGAGTACTTGGTATTTGTTGGATACTGTGATAGAAAATGTTTCTCTTATTTCCTGATTTCTTAGATATCCCACATTGTACTGTTGTCTATAGCTTTATACTGTTGTAAATTTCTTGAGTTTTAATTTTGTTTTAGCCAACAGAAGACGGTGGTCTGATACCACATCTGCTCCTCTACATATTTTTACACCATGCAATGATGGCCTAAACTTCTTACTTATGCATTCTTATTATAACCAATCTGATTCTCAGTTCTGTGGTCTGGTGATATCCATGTTGCTTTATGTATTCTTTTATGTGGAAATATGCTTCTTCATATAGCTAGTTGATTTGAAGCACAGAAGTTAGCTAATAGTTCCCCACTGTCGTTCATCATACCTAATCCACGCGTTCCCATGATTTCTTCAAAGCCTGTGTTGTCTGTACATATTTTCGCGTTTAGGTCCCCCCATATAAATTGTGATGTTCTTTCTTTTCTTTTTGTCCAAGACATTTTGTAGTCTGGTGTAAAAGTCTTCTTTCTCAGATTCTTCTTTATCATTTGTTGGTGCATAACATTGGATGATGTTTGTATTTACTTTGATGATGATGATGGTCCATTATTTCATACTTCTATTAAGGAGTGTCTGTCTTATAGTGGATTTGTATCATTACACTAAACAGTAGTGTCACAGTGACTGATAATTTATTTTACCATTCCGTTCCATATCATGGCATATGTTATTACTTTTTAATGTCCTGGTTTCCTCGCCATTTGTATTCTTCTTTTCTTTCATTTTTCACCTTTTCAAACCCCACCCGACGGTTGTTTACGTTCTGGCTGGCTTTCAGTACTAATTCCTTCAACGGTCAGCGTAGCGGTAACGTAATGTTATCTAAACGCACCTGTGGTCCGTCTGACCAGGGGGAATTTCTCTGGTCGCTCTAAGCCTTTGATCACGAGCGGCTGGTACCCTTTGAGGCCTGGGTAATAGTTTGATCTGTTTCAGGGGGAGATAAAACCCGCCGTTAGCCTTTGTGGGTTTTTGCCCCTTAGAACACAGCAGTAGTGGTCATAATATTACGCATCACGCCGATACATCTGTAGAAACAAGCCATGCCAGGTGTTTATTTGTAAACTATAAGAGTGAAGGGTTTAATCAGGTAAACACACTCGTGAAGAGATTCCTGGCCCGAGATAGATTATCATGAGATAAGGCAGACTTTAACACAGAACTAAATGTTAAGGCCTATCTCTAGTCAGTTTTCGGGGTGAGTCTCGGCGTAAGCCCCTGTATGCAGCTGGTAGTAGTAGAAATCCCCACGGAAGCGGGCAGGTCGGGCTGGTACGCCGGACTGCGGAAAGCGGAATCGGGGCGCGCGTAACGAAGCCGGGAGAGCTTAACGAGCAAGGTTAGCCTATCCATTGGGATTAATAAAAGGTGCAACAGGGATAAATCTTAACAAGCGCAGTCGTGGGGGGACTTCAAAGGCATCGGAGGTCATGGGGTATTGCCTGTACAATTTAGATTGGGGGGGGGGCAAAGCGGGGGGGGGGGCAATCCCCCCCCCCAAGTAACCCACCCCATATCCCCAGTGGGCTTCAGACATTGTAAACAAACGCTCACCCCCGGACCCCCAGCACCTAGCAACAGCCCTCCAAGCCCAAGCGTACGAACTGTTAACAAGCAAAGCCCTTGGGTCCACTTACCTGTCATAAAACCCCCCCATTCCAGCTAGAAGAGATGTGGCAATCTGATATTCACCATTGACAAACCACTTATTAACCACTACCATAGTAACAGAGGCTGCACCAGGGAGATAGGACATACAGTGATAGACAAGAGAATTGCCTGAGACAGCGATTGAATAGGGCTTCCAGGGACAGACATAGGCAAAGGGTCAACCTGACTGTAGATTGCGGGAGTTTAGACTTATACAAAGAAGAATACTGACTTACTGCGGAGTTTAAATACTATCGTTGAAGCTAGGCATTATTCTATAACTTTTGTTGAAACGTCATAGATCACCAATGCTGCAATCTGTGGGGTTACTTTTATCTTATTCAAGCTGCAATATTAACAAGTTCTGAAAACTTGGAGACGCCCCATTATATATTGAATTAACTTTTTTGCACAGAAAAACTTGATTGCTATTGATTTTCTATCGTTATAGGCGTGTTATTCCATCTCCATTTGCTGTGGAATGGTTTGACTGTAGAGGAGTCAAGACAACGAATCGCGTATCAAATACAAATTACATAACGAAGCACAGGGTCTATGGACAAATTTGAGACATCCTCAGCTGACCCCGCGAGTCTGGTAGCTGACGCGGACCTCTTAAGCCCATTTTTTAATCGATAAGTGTTAATATAAGTGTAAATTTTCCTTGAAACCAAGTATGTCTTGAAATTATATAATCCATACCCATTCTGAATTAGCCTCATGTTCATTGCTAAGATAATCACTGTTCTTGCTTATATGGCGCTAGCTGCATCGATTGATCACTTACAGTCTTGAACTGAGTTCTACCAAGTTTATTATTTGATTTCTATCCTACTTATCAGTTCTTTGGTAATAAAATTAAATTATGTTGAATTGCTCGGTATTCGTTTGACTTTTCTAGATTTACTTTTGTTTTTCTTTTTCGGTTTATATCT
Organism: Oreohelix idahoensis; assembly: GCA_024509875.1. Lineage (NCBI taxonomy): Eukaryota > Metazoa > Mollusca > Gastropoda > Stylommatophora > Oreohelicidae > Oreohelix > Oreohelix idahoensis. The sequence goes on from JAMPIV010005372.1 coordinate 168,482, forward strand.
AGTTTAAAAAAATAATGTTCCTTTTCTTCTAAAACTGAATTGAGTTCTTTGGCTTTTTTTTTTTCATTTGCTCATGTTTATGTTGACTTCAAAAATTTCATATTTTTCCTTTAAATTGACAACACTAGCCTTTTTACGCTGGTCATTTAATTTTTTTTTTTGAATTCTTTAGTGCTCATGTTTGCAATTGGGCTTTTTTTGCACCTTTCTTATTCTCTATTAATCTATCTTTTTATCTATTCCATATCTTTTTTGTGTGTTTGCTTTTGCATATATCTTTTGTTTCTTTTTTTTGCTTTTTTTTTTTTATATCTTTTTTTTTTTTTTTTTG